>JAJMLK010000217.1:0-16872 GCA_030564145.1 Williopsis takata
AAAAAAAAAAAAAACCCTTAATTATTTACAATCATTCCAAGTGAAAGTCAACTCCCTCGGCGTACTTCTTCTTGTGATAGTTGAAAATTGGGGACAACTTAAACTTGGTGGCCAAAATAAACTCCACAACCCAGCCTGGGAAGTATTGAACCACAGTGGACAAAATGGTCGAATATGTTCCTCTGTACACATCAATAGGATCACTTGAGCTCAGAATGTCCTTAATTACTTTTGAAGCGTACTTTTCAGCGCTCATTGGCTTATTTCTCTTTGTCATTTCCTTTCTCTCCTCAAACACTCCCTTAGCCTCAGGGAAATCGTACTTGGATCCACTTGGTAACGATCTGGTATCGGCAATGTTCGTGGCAACACCACCAGTAATAACGTTGATCACACGCACGCCAAAGGACTTCATTTCCAGGTGTAATGCGTGTGCGTATTGATGGATTGCAGCTTTACAAGCGCAGTACACCGATGAGAATGGGAAAGGAGCAACACCAGCCAATGAGCCAGTAAAGAGAATGGTTCCTTTGGAATTGATCAAAAAGTCCTGGAGTTCACGGGTGAGTCTCATTGGAGCAATGGCGTTCACTTCAAAAGCCTGTCTGATCTGTTCATCTGTAACGTCAAGTGCTGGGATTGTGCAACTCTGGCCGGCATTGTTGTACAACACGTCCAATTTCGAGTCGGCAAGCTCTCCTTCGAGGAATTTCTTAAACTCCAATGTGCTCTGCACGGAGGTGACGTCCAATTGAACTGGGATCACGCCAAACTCTTTCAACGGTTCCATTGGTTCCACACGACGGGCACAGCCGTATACTTTCCAGCCCTTTTCTGCGAGTTGCTTGGAAACTTGGAATCCGATTCCTGAGGATGCACCTGTGATTACTGCGACTCTTTGGCGTTGTTCTGTCATTGTACTTTTTGAGGATTGTCTTTTCGTTGCAATTGTGCTGTTGCTGCTGCTGCTTCTGCTCTTCGTTTTTTCTGGCATAACTCCTATTGCTCTGCGACTTTTTGTTGCTCGATCTTACTTATCATGGGAAAAATGAAAAAAAACCAAAAAAAAAAAAAAAAAAAAAAAAAAGGACGCACACAATTTACTCAAAAGTCCTCTACAAAGTCATATATCTGATATTTATGATTACTTTAAAAAGATGTACAATTAACAAGATTTACTCCTCGTCAGCAACCTGGGTCTCGAATGGGGTCAAGTCCTTGGTTCCTTCCTCCCAGGTGGCACCTTCGTAGGTAACCTCCTTGATGGCCTTGATGATGTCTGCAACAGAACCTCTAACCTGCTTTGTGGAGTCTCTCTCTCTCAAAGTGATAGATCCATCCTTCACAGACTCAAAGTCAATGGTGATACCGAATGGAGTACCCAACTCGTCGTTTCTAGCGTATCTCTTACCGATAGAGGCACCAGAGTCGTCAACCTTGAATGGAATCTGTTGCTTTCTCAAAGTTCTAGAAATCTCCTTGACGATTGGAGCCAACTCCTCGTTGTTGGACAATGGAACGAGCAGAACCTTGGTTGGAGCGACAGCTGGTGGGAAAGACAAGACACCTCTCTCGGTGGACTCGGCTCTGTTCCAGAAAGTATGCTCAAAGATGGAGTAAATGATACGGCCAATACCAAAAGATGGCTCGATAACGTTTGGAGTATACTCACGAACGTGCTCGGTGTGGGTTCTCTGCTCAATCTTGATGAAAGTAGTGTCCAACTCGATCTCACCCTCGATTTCAGCAACCTTGAAGACAACCTTACCGTCCTTCTCCAATTCATCCTTCATCTTGATCAACTCATCCTGAGATTGACCAGTCAAGAACTTCTCAACGAGTGGTGCATCCTTTCTGAACTTTGGACCGAACTTCTTCTTCTCCAAGTCAATCTCGTACTGGGTGACGGTGATTGGCTCGTCTAGCTTCTGTCTAACAACCAATTTCTCCTTGGTCTTGTTGGCGTGGACGGTCAAATCGTAGGCGGATCTGTCAGCACAACCAACACACTCAATCCAACCATAAGAGGTGTGCAACTCAGCATCCCAACAATCAGCGGCGTAGTGGGCCATCTCGTTGGCCATGTGCTGACGGAATCTCAAACGGTTCTTATCAACACCAATCTTGACCAAAAAGAGATAGATTCTAGCAATAAAGTAACCCAAGGTCTCGTTGTCAACCATACCGGTGGCAACAGCCTCACCAATAGTCTTCTCAACTGGCTCGGTCGAACCAGCTTGTTGAACATCCTTTGGAAGGAACTTGAGCACGACATCCTTAACCTCGTGGAACCTCTCGTGGCTCTTGTTTTCTGGGTCAACGTAGTGCTCAATCTCAGCCATCAAGAACTCACGAACTCTCAAAAGACCGGATCTTGGAGAGATTTCGTTTCTGAAGGACTTACCGATGGCAGCAGAGGCGAATGGCATCTTCAAGTTGTTGAAATCGAGCAACTTGTTGAAGTTCAAGAACTGACCCTGGGCAGTCTCTGGTCTCAAGTAACCCTTCATTTGACCAGATGGACCAATAGCGGTCTCGAACATCAAGTTGAAGGCCATTGGAGCCTCCAATGGACCATCGGTGACTGGGTTGTTGATGTTGTACTTGACCATCAACTCACCCAACTCTTGGCCAGAGTAACCGTCAATCTTGGCCAAAACGGTAGTGTACTCTTCGACAACTTCGTCGTCCAACTTGACAGCCTTGATCTCTTTAACCTTCTTCTTACGCTTCTTCTTGTCAGCATCCTCTTGGGCGTTAGCATTGGCATCCTTGAGCAAACCTCTAGCCTCTTGGTCACCTTTCAATCTGGACTCCAAAACCTCCTCAACCAAGTGGTCAGCTCTAAAGATCTCACCAGTCTTCAGGTCTCTACACATCCAGTCGGAGAACTTGTCGACGTGACCAGAGGTCTTCAAGACCTCGTATGGGGTCAACATGGTGGTGTCAACCTCCAGCATATCCTCCTCGAGAATAAAGTGCTTTCTCCAGGTGTCGACAATGTTGGCCTGGAAGGCACAACCTGGTGGACCGTAGTCATACAAACCGGAAACACCACCGTAGATCTCGAAAGATGGGGCGAAGAAGAAACGACGCTTAAGGACGTTCTCCAAGTTCTCTCTGGAGAACTCTGCTGCAGCTTGGCCAGACATTTTGGTTGGTTTTAAACTGACTCTTGTAGTTGTGTAACGACTCCTCGTGAAGCTCTTGACTGTGTGAATGACCTGCGTATGGGCCAAGGTGGAAGATCTAGAGCGTGAAGTGAACACCGTGACTGGTCTTTTCTTGTATTAAACGGGCAGTGGAAATAGGCCAGTTTTACACAAGTTACACTTCTTTTCACCCCATCGCCCACGCTGGGCTGGGAGGTAACACTTGCCGATGCTCGTCATCCGTGCATGTGTGTGAAAAACATCCGGACACCACATACCACTACCTCCATCTTCACAGCCGGGTAATCCCCTCTGCTACAATTTTTCTTTTGTGTCGTTTACCGAACGAGTTCGCGAATAGCCACGTGACCGATCATGTGATGCTGTTCTTCCGCGAAAAAAAAAAATCTTTGTCCAAAAAGTAAACAAAAACCAGAAGTTTGTGCACAGGTGAAGGTTATAGTAAAAAGAGAAAGGAACCAAACAAGAACCAATCGAATAAACAAAGGGCAACTGCTTCTGCAAAGTTAATTCATATTACTTCTGTTTGACAACACAAAAGTACTGCAATGAGTAATCAGAACAGTGAGTTCTTATTCTTCTCTATTACTAGAGTTGAGCCCCATTACTAACAACAACATCAACAACACAGACTCCATCTTTGGAAAGACCGCTACATCAGGTCCTGGTTCCCTCTTTGGTGCTACTCCAAGCAAGGAGGGAAGCAATACAGGTGGCTTTAATTTCGGAAATACTGGTGCTGCTGGTGCTGCTGCCCCTCAGTCTTTTAACTTTGGCGACGACAATAAGAACACCACTAAACCTGCATTGTCTTTTGGTAACGCATCTACTCCTTCTGCATCTTCTGTGCCGTCGTTATCCTTCGGCCAGAACTCCAATGGTGCTGCTGCTACTGGGTTCGCCACTGGTGCTGCCACTGGCTCGTCATTCCCGTTTGGTGCAAAGCCTGATGGTGCTGCTGCCTCTGCTCCCTCCCTGAACTTCAACATGGGTGGTGCTGCAAGCTCAACACCAAAGCCAACAGGCGGTCTCTTCGGTGCTGCTCCAACTGCTGACGCCAAGAAAGACGACAAGCCAGCTTCATCGTTGAGCTTTGGTTCAACAGCTCCAAGCACTACTGCTGCTGATGCCGCTGCTACCAAGCCATCCTTTATTTTTGGTGGTGCTTCTTCTGACAAGAAGGATGCTACTCCTGCTCCTGCTGCTGGTGGTTTCAACTTTGTGGGAGCTGCTAAGAAGGATGATAAACCAACTACTATGCCATCCCTCTCTTTCGGTGGTGCTGCCCCTGCTTCTTCTACTACAACTACGACTGACAAGCCGGCTGCAACTACTGGAGGATTCTCTTTAGGAGATAAGACAAGTACGGCCGCTCTTGGTCTCAGCTTTGGCGCTGCATCCACCGCTGAAAAGAAGGATGACAAACCAGCTACTCCAGGCTTTTCCCTCGGGTCAACTAAACCAACAGAGAACAAAGCCACATCGGGATTCTCTCTCGGTGGAGGTGCTGCATCTGTTGATAAGAAGGGGGATGATAAAGAAAAGAAATCTGTCACATTCACAAACAGTGTCATCTCGCGTGATGAAAAGAAGGACAATCTCAAGACTGTTGAACCACAACCAGTTACCCTCGATAACAAAACTTTGGAAGATCTCATAACAAAATGGACTAACCAACTCACAAAGGCGTCAGGATCTTTCCAATCGTACTCTGACCATGTTAAACAGTGGGATGCTGTCCTTGTCGAAGGCGGCGACAAAATCAGCCAGCTATACACAGATGTTGTTGCCGCAGAACAAACACAATCCAAGATTGAACAACAGCTTCTGTACGTTGAGAGACAGCAATCTGAACTGGAAACATTCCTTGATAACTACGAAATCAAGGCTGAGAACCTCCTTTCAGAAGTGCTCTCTTCTACAACTCAACAGAGGGACACATCCGTCATCACTAATGACCAAAAAAGAGCTCAGGCCTACCGTACTGCTGAATTGCTTGATGAAAACTTGAGCTCTCTCGGTCTCAACTTGTCCTCATTGATCACCGAAATCAACGATGTGAGTGATTCCTTCAACAAGGCAAATGGATTGGTCAAGGATGGTAATAGCGACGAAGAAGAGAGCTCGTTGAACCAGATCGTAAAGCTTCTCAATACCCATTTGGACTCTCTAAAATGGATTGAGAAGAATTCTGACGAGTTGAAGGGAAAGTTGGATCAGTTCAAGAGCTTAGACCTCTGATATTTACAACAACTCAAATCTAAAAACGTGCTGTATTAGTGTTTATTTTTTTTTTTTTTGTTTTCTACAATGTTCCTCATGCTACTTGTAAGAACTATTTCTTATGTATTGTACAAAAATTGGTGTTTTTCGTTATTCCTTGGGATCAAAGTCTGTCAATGAACTCAACAACACAAAGAGATTAACCAATTCTTTCTTGCCAGTATCACTGCTATCCTGTGTGTAAACTATACCATCCTTCTTGGATTCGGCTAATACGGCTCTCTTCAGCACACCAACAATCAGCTTCTTGAAATGGGATAAAAGATTTTTCACTTGCAAAATGGCAGCTTTGTTCTCAGAGGAGGTGCTTAAAAGAATTGCAGAAACCAACTGGAAAGTTGGAACCAAGAGCTCAAACAAAGAAACGCCTTTAGATGCGTTGTCAAATGACAATGGGGTGTCCAGATTCAAATTGACACGCACAAACGTAGATGATTTCACAGTAGATTCATCAAATACGAGTTCGATACCAAGATCGGGATCAATTAATAGGAATCTGCAAGACTTGATGGTTTGGAACACCTCGCTCTGTAAAAGCTGCTGAGCACCGTGTCTGGTCTCTGCAACTCTGACAAGGAAACTCAACGTAGCTTTAAATGCTGTTAATTCGTACAGCAAAGTGTCCAAAGTGATCCTAGAGTCATAAGACATTGACAAGGTTTCATCAGTTCTCTTAATGGACTTGACCAGTAATAGCAGCAAGTTGTTCTTCACCAAGGTATTCAAAACAAAATTCAACTCGTTGATGTTCGATAATTGGAACAAAGACTCAAGCAACAGTAAACTTGTGATTCTTGTTGGTCCTTCGCCACCGATTGCATCGTTACAGATCACAGTGATTAATCTCTCATTCGAAACCTTAATCGCCTGAAGTATCTCTTTCGAAATCTCCTTGTGGTTCAATACCCATGACAAGTATTTGTTACTCAAGACGTATAAATCCGAGCGCAATGCCAATGAGGACATCGGACTCAGGATTCCATGGATAGCAGACTTGAAAAGTGGATAAAGCCTTTCGTAACCGTCAACAATGCTGGATGCACCATCATCAGCAAACTTTCTGTCTTGGTGATAAATGTCATACAACGACACGCAGAGTGACACCAACTCCTCGGCATATAATATATCATGTTCAACGTAATCGTTGATACGAGGAATAATGCATTGGAAAACCTCAAGTACAAAGTTGGATCTCTTGATTGGTTCCATCTTTCCATCCGTGACAATGACTTGGATCAATTGAACCCATGCATGGAGCGAAGCCAGCTGTGAACTCTTGAACTTTGAGAAGGAGAGGTAGTTTGTGAACCTTGACTCAATCAATTCCTTCTCAGTTTGAACCTCTTGCTCGTTACTCTTGATAGAAGTTGGAGCCAAGATGAGGCTTGTATTTGTTCTGGAGTCAGCACGCTTTAGTTCATTCTTGAAGTTTTCAATCTGCTTCTCCTTTTGTTCAACCTGCTTGTCAGTGTGGTATAACCCCTGAACGGACAATCCTCTCAAGTGCAGATCAAGAATTCCGTCAACATCCTCCAAATTAAAGATTGCGCCATCACAGTCAATGTTCAGGGAAATCTTTTGCATGTCAAGATTCAAATCCACACCGCTAAAGATCTTCAACTCTTCTTCGGGTATCGTTGAGGCATCATCGAGAGATAATTCAAGATCATCTAAGAAGGATAGCACCTTTGGTGGACCTGCAAAAGCACCATATCCGTCGATAAGAGCGTCAATGTAGTTATTGGTCTTGGTAATTGAACCATCAGAAGAGATTCTATGTAGCTCCAAACTCAAGTATTGCAATACAGCGCCCCTGAAGTTGAGAAAGCAGAGGAAAGCGCCCATTCCTGGACCAGAGTTGAAACCAGTTTTGGTGTCAATGTTTGGAGCAAGTCTTTCTCCTGACCAAAGTGTCATTCGATCAATTCTCGGTGTATTCAACAGCTTGTTCAATAGATCAAATTCGCTGAGGTGGGTCAAGACAACAGAAGAGCTCACCGGGTTTCTGCAAAGCTTGAGCAAAATTTCAAGTGCTTGGGATGCAAGTCGGATCGATGGATAATCTATCTGCGAAGAACTAATAGTCAAAAGAGCCGACTCCAAGATGTACAAAAGCGACTTGAAGAGAGAATTTCCCGAAGAAACAGTGGTAGGCTCATTTTCATCACCAAGCGACAATCCGTTCTTCCAATCAAACCCGAGGAGGAAATGAGCAACAGTGATCTTTTTCGAAGAGACTGATAAGTTCCCATTCAGGAAATCCAAGATTTGGATCTTGATGGCAAGTCCTTCCTTTGAAGTGATCTCTTCTTCCACTTGATGAATAAAGTTGTATTTGATTCTCAGAGATTCATTTATACTATCAAATATTGTCAGCAATTTGGTCTTACCAGCGCCAATCTTGCCATGGCTGCCAAGTTGTGATGACTTGGAAAACTTAGTCAAGAGCTTGATGGATTTATGAGCGATAGGCAGGTGAGATGAGCCAACGTAGAGTGCAATATGAGCAACAACTGGGAGATTGAACAAGATGGCATCATAGAATGAGCTTAATCCATGAGTTCCAATTCTTGATGGGACATAGAAATGGTTATTCTTCTTCAAAATTGGCAAAAGCTCATCAATGTATGCAAACTCGAGATCTAACACATTGTCTATGATGTCAAGCGACAAGTCAACAACCTGGACCTGTTTCTCTTCGAAAGACTTATCGCTGATGTTATCAAATCCAGCCGAAGTAATATCAAGAAGTGTCTTGTAGATTTTCTCTTGGAACAAAAAATTAAGAGTGATTGGAGCAGGATTTGCCTGGACATACGTTGTGAACTCTCTAGTAGAGACAATGCTATTTAGGTCCACATTTGCTGGGAACGAATTCAAGATCAACTTTGGGTCAAATGATGACAAACAGTGGTCAATGATCTTCAAGATTGGTTCCTGTAGAGCAACTTTTTCTGAAAAGTACAACGATGAGGAATGGAAAAACACATTGGAGAGCAAGAATTCCAAATACGGTGTGATTCCCGCCTTTCTGTATTGGTATCCAATATTCTCTGGATATGGAAGCGAGAGTTTTCCCACTGTTTCTCTTGGTCTAATCAATGCCTCAAACAAGTCGATGAAGCCTAAGACATCTGAAAATGTCAATAGTCTGTTTTGGAAACATTCCTCCATTGAGCCATCTTGTTGAAATAGCCACATATCAAGCTTTCCCCAAATGACATTTCGTCTTTCGTTAGAGGTGGCCACAAGAGAGCGGATGACATGAAGCGTACATCCAACCAATGGAGTATCAAGCTTGAGCAAGTTAAATAGTGTCTCCAAAACTGGAATATCAAAGAGCTCCTTTACGTTCTCATTGTCAATGGCCACTTTATAAATCAAGGTCAAGTTCGATGCGATGGATAGGATAGTTTCTTCGTTCAAGTTTTGGTCATCCCCACTTGTTTCAAACTTTTGAATGTTTTCGACATGGGCATTCAATGCATGTATTATTGCAGACCAAGACATCTTATCAGAGTTGGCGATGAAGTGATAGGCATGACTAGCATTTTCAGGACCTGAAGTCAAACCGGAAAGCATGATGAAGAAAGTAGATCTCATCAACAAATCTTCTCCCTTCGATGCCCACTCGATGAAACCATATGCGTTTGACTCTCTATCTTCCCAAAATGTGGAGATAAGTGAGTCGTGCTCTGCATAGAGATAGTATACCGCAAGGTAGAATCTTTCGAGATCTGCTCTTTTAGAGATGTCATCGAGGAGCGAGTCTTCACTGGAAAGCAAGGAATCTTCTTCGGAATCCTTAATCTTGACCAAGAGGAACGCGGCATCCGAGATAAATGCCTGCACAAACTCGTGCAAGACACTAGTGAGCAAAGCTGAAAGGTTTTCCGAGAGTTTGTGAGCCTTGTTGACGACGTAGACAGGCGCAGCCGTTGGATCTTGTGATCTAGCTCTCTTTGTATCCTCCTCGTTAACATCCAAGATCAGTTTCGGAACGAGTCTTGGAAGATGCTGTTCAAGCAAAGCCCTCATGTCGTAGAACAAGTCAAAGTTGTTACTTGAAGTTTCTGCACATATGATCAACAGTTGTTCTATGGCACCCAGTCTAACAGCGGTCGACATTGGATTCTCGAGGGCAATTTCAAAGTCAAATTTTGATAGACGTTCCGGTGAGCTTTTACACCAGTTGATGAAGTGTGTTAGGAAGATCAAGATGATGAGTAGTTTAGCAGGGGATTGGTATAGCTCCGGCTTTTTCAACTCTTTGATCAAATCACTGTGTAATTGTATAACATCTGTCTCAGAGATCTGGTGTAATCTTGTGCAGTAAAGGGTCAGTCCAGAGAGTAGATGAGTAATGAAAAAGTCATCAACGTCAAATGAGCCAATAAATTCAAACAACTTCATGAATTGGGCCCTTGAAGCCCTATTTTGTGAAACCAGTCCATACACAATTTCGCCAAGCACCTCATGCTGCTTCTTCAAAAACTCTCTTCTAAAAGTCAAGTTCAACTGGAATGCAGTGCCTTGAATGGATCCAAGTATCTTTTCTCTAACAACCAATTGGTGCAACGCCCTGAGCTCTTCATGTACAAACTTGAAGCCCTCGACTATGGTGTCGACAAACATAGCGCTCCATATCTCGTTTCCCAATGCCTTTTCCTGTGTGTTAAAAGAATAACTGACGATGTTCAAGATCAGCTGCTTTCTCAAGTAGTACAGTGCCTTTGCGTTGTCCATGAGGGCGCTTCCTGTGCCTTCAGAGTTGTGCAATAGCTCGGCAGCAACGAGCTCATCCAGATCCAAATCGTCACTTAGAGTTGCAGCACTGATCTTGAAGGTCTCATTCAGCTCATACTCCACACCATCGAACTTCAAAGTGCCCTTTTCGAGTACTTGTCGGCTCTGTGGTGACTTGTGATTTGTGAGCACCAAGTTGGTGAGATCGTCCTTGAGGACCTCGAAGAGCGCCATATCCGGCTCACCACGCTCAATGGAGGCGTACAGCTGCCCAAATATGTCGAGCGCCCAATGAAAGCCCATATTCGATGTAATTCTTCGGCTGTTGTATGCCGCTTTGTCTTGGTCTTCGTCTACGATGTTTTCCCTCGTTTGTTTACTTTTCCAGGGCAGAAAAAAAAATGGCAGTTGATTTGCGGTAGAGGCCACATCTTTGGTTTTAACGGGCGTGGGCAGAAAAGGCGTCGCTGTACTCATTCCTCAACAGCGCCATCAGTTATGAACAACTACAATCAAAGTTATCGTTTATCATCAAAACATATTACAGCAAAACTAAATAGATAGAAACAATTAATCAACCTCCTCCATCTCGGTCTCGGCAACCTCCTCGGCAGATGGGGTGATGGAGACAGCCTCTGGCTCTGGGACAGACTCATCCTCGTCAATGTTCAAACCAAGAGCAATCAATCTGTTGATTCTAGAGGCAAACTTGGATGGCTCCTCCAAGGTGAAACCGGAGGTCAACAAAGCAGTCTCGTACAACAAGGTGGTCAAGTCCTTGACGGTTCTGTCCTGAGCACCGTCAGCCTCAACCTTCTGCTTCAACTCCTTGATGATGGCAGACTTTGGAGAGATCTCAAAGATCTTCTTAGAAGCCATGTAAGAAGACATGGAGCTGTCACGCAAGGCCTGGGCCTTCATGATTCTCTCCATGTTGGCGGACCAACCGAATTGAGCGGTTCTGATGGCAGCTGGGGCATCACCCAACTTGTGGGAAACGACAACCTTCTCAACCTGCTCACCCAAAACCTCCTTCAAGGCCTTAGCCAAGTTCTCGTACTCAGCCTCCTCCTTTTCTCTGGCAGCCTTCTCCTCGTCGGTCTCCTCCAACTCAAAGTCCTTGGTGATGTCAACCAACTTCTTGTCCTCGAACTCCTTCAACTGAGAGAAGGCGTACTCGTCAATTGGGTCAACGAGGAACAAAACCTCAAAGTCCTTGGCCTTCAAAGCATCCAAGAATGGGGACTTCTCGATAGCCTTCAAGGTCTCACCAGTGATGTAGTAAATGTTCTTCTGGACATCCTTCATTCTGGTAACGTAGTCAGACAAGGAGGTGGTCTCCTCGCCAGTCTTGGTAGAGTTGTATCTCAACAACTTGGCCAAGGCGTTTCTGTTCTGGGTGTCCTCGTGGACACCTAGCTTGATGTTCTTGGAGAAGGCAGAGTAGAACTTCTCGAACTGCTCAGCATCCTCAGCAATCTCGTTGAAGGTCTCGATCAACTTCTTGACGATGTTCTTTCTGATAACCTTCAAGATCTTGTTTTGTTGCAAGGTCTCTCTGGACAAGTTCAATGGCAAGTCCTCGGAGTCAACAACACCTCTGACGAAGGACAACCACTCTGGAATCAACTCCTCGGCCTCATCAGTGATGAAGACACGACGGACGTACAACTTGATGTTGTTCTTCTTCTTCTTGGACTCGAACAAGTCGAATGGGGCTCTCTTTGGAACGAACAAGATGGCCTTGAACTCCAACTGACCCTCAACGGAGAAGTGCTTAACAGCCAATGGGTCTTCCCAGTCGTTAGAAATGGACTTGTAGAAGGCATTGTACTCTTCTTGGGTAACCTCAGATGGGTTTCTGGTCCACAATGGCTTGGTCTTGTTCAACTCCTCAATCTCAGTGACGGTCTCCTTGACGGTCTTCTTCTCTTTCTTCTCCTCAGACTCCTCGTCAACCTCCTCGAGCTTTGGCTTCTTGTCATCCTCATCCTTAGACTCC
The DNA here is from genome assembly GCA_030564145.1 of Williopsis takata. Taxonomy (NCBI): domain Eukaryota; kingdom Fungi; phylum Ascomycota; class Saccharomycetes; order Phaffomycetales; family Wickerhamomycetaceae; genus Williopsis; species Williopsis takata. The sequence continues at coordinate 12,205 of JAJMLK010000217.1, forward strand.
TCCTCAGTCTCTGGGACCTCCTTCTCAACCTCCTTGGAAACAACCAACTGGATTGGGTAAGAGACGAACTCAGAGTGACGCTTGATAACCTCCTTAATTCTCTTCTCCTCCAAGTACTCCAACTGGTCCTCCTTCAAGAACATTCTCAAGACGGTACCACGGGAGATTCTCTCGTTTGTCTCGTCCAAAGTGACAGTGAACTTACCGCCAGCGTTGGACTCCCAGATGTACTGCTCGTCGTCGTTGTTCTTAGAGATAACCTGGACCTTGTCGGCAACCAAGAAAAGGGAGTAGAAACCGACACCGAACTGACCAATCATGGAAACATCGGCACCAGCTGAGAGAGCCTCCATGAAGGACTTGGTACCAGACTTGGCGATGGTACCCAAGTTGTTGACCAAGTCAGCCTTGGTCATACCGATACCGGAATCTCTGATCTCAAGAACCTTCTCCTCTGGCTTTGGGGTGATTCTGATGAAGAGCTCTGGCTCAGAGTCCAACTTGGACTTGTCGCTAAGGGACTCGTATCTGATCTTGTCAAGAGCATCGGAAGCGTTCGAAACCAACTCTCTGAGGAAGATCTCCTTGTTGGAGTAGACGGTGTTGATGATCAAACTCATCAACTGAGTGATCTCAGCCTGGAACTCGTAGGACTCGCTTGCCATTGTGCTATGCTGCTTTGTTCTATGTGTATTTTCTGGTGGCGAAAGCTTCCAAAGAAAAGAGCTTGAAATAGTGGAACCGCTGTACTTTTTATATGCGCGGGGCGCCAGGTGGACGTTTTTTTGTTCTCGAAAGTTCCACGAGTGTCAACAACGCCCAATTCGAGAAAAGTTGGTGATTTGCCTGAACTTTTCGTTTTGTTCTCCATAGTTCTACCAAGTTCTACTAAGGAAAAAGAAAAATTATCACAAGGGTATTCCTTATTCATACGGGTTTATCTATATCTCTAAATTGTACTCTCTATCTAACACCCCACACCCATAATATACATATAAACTCCTACAGTCCCAGATCATACATGTAGGCCGGGTAACGCCCCCATCGCGCCCCGTAATTTCCTAATCTGGTAAATGACGTGTGTTTTTGTGGTTGGTTGTGCTTTAAGGGATTTTCCATAACAGGTTATCCAAATGTATACACAGCTCACTACAAAAGCCCAAATCGTATGTAACACATCTATTGTTTCGATAGTATGACTAGTAGTAATGGAATAAGAAAACAGGAAAATAAAGAGTAAATAGAAGTCAGTTGGTTGCTATCCTAAACACCAAAGACATCGTTGATAAAGGCAGTCTCTTCTGCAACGTGCATAGCCTTAGAACCAGCAGCAACGGATGCACTTGGGTCTCTACCGGCATAACGCACCTCCTTGCCCTTGTGAGTGGTCTCCTTCAACAAGGTGATCAATCTTGGCTGGACAAAGCCCCAAGCACCCATGTTCAATGGCTCCTCCTGACACCAAACCAAGTCTTCAGCGTTAGGGAAGGAGTTCAAAGAATCGCGCAATTGGGCCCATGGGAATGGGTGAAGTTGTTCCACCTTGATGAAAGCAGTGGTCTTGTCCTCCAGCTCAGCACGTTTCTTGTGCAAAGCAGTGTAGACTTGACCAGACATTATAACGACACGCTTAATCTCCTCCTTGGTGCCAATGGACTTTCCAAGCTCAACATCCTCGATGATCCAGCTAAAGTGAGAGTCGTTGGTGAACTCAGACAAGTTGGATCTGGCCAATGGATGACGCAACAACTGCTTGGAGATCATCAATGCCAATGGCTTTCTGAATTGACGGTGCATCTGTCTTCTGTACAAGTGGAACAAGTTGGCTGGAGTAGTTGGGTAAGCAATCTGGAAGTTACAGTCCTGGTGCTGACGACACAACTTCTCCTCGGATGGGAAAACTCTTGGGTCCTCGTTAGCCATTTGCAAGTAACGCTCCAATCTGGCAGAGGAATGCTCTGGACCTTGACCGTCATAACCGTGTGGCAAGGTCAAGACAAGACCAGATCTCTGTTTCCACTTGGACTCACCACCAGCAATGAACTGGTCAATGATGACCTGGGCGGTGTTGGCGAAATCACCAAACTGGGCCTCCCATTGGACAAAGGCATCTGGAGAGGTCAAAGAGTAACCATACTCGAAACCCATAACACCGTACTCGGAAAGGGAAGAGTTGGAAATGACAAAGTCGGCCTGGGACTCAGAAACGTGCTTCAATGGAGTATGGACGTTCTCAGACTTTTGGTCGTGCAAGATGGCGTGTCTTTGAGAGAAAGTACCTCTCTCGACATCCTGGCCAGAAACTCTGACGTGGTAACCTTCATCAACAAGGGAACCGTAGGCCAAAGCCTCACCAGTAGCCCAGTCGATACCTTCACCAGTCTCAACAGCCTTCTTACGCTGGCTCAAGATTCTCTTCAAGTTTCTGTGAACCTCAAAGTTCTCTGGCCAGCTGGAGATGACCTCACCAATGTGTTTAAGCTTCTCCTCCTCAACAGCGGTTGGCAAATGTGGCAAAACCTCGGTAGCCAACTCCTTTGGAGATTTGAAACCTTCCCATGGAGTAGTCAACCACTCTCTAGAGCTTGGCTTGTATTCCTTGGACTTACCAAAGGAGTCCTCCAAAATGTTCCAAACCCATTGCTTGTGCTCATCAATGTCAGCTTGAGTGAAAGAGCCCTCCTTGATCAATTGCTCGGTGTAAATGTCAATGACGGATTTCTTCTCGGCAATCTTCTGGTACATCAAAGGCTGGGTGAATGAAGGCTGGTCTGTCTCGTTGTGACCATACTTTCTGTAACCAACAACATCGATGATGACATCGGAGTGGAAAGTAGCTCTCCATTCAGCAGCCAAAGTGAAGATGAAAGTGATAGACTCAACATCATCGGCGTTGACGTGGAAGATTGGAGCATTGATGGCCTTGGCAATATCAGATGGGTACAAGGTAGATCTGGAGAATCTTGGGTCAGTGGTGAAACCAATTTGGTTGTTCACGATAACGTGAATAGTACCACCAGTAGAGTAAGCTGGCAAGGCGGCGAAACCCATGGTCTCGTAAACGACACCCTGACCTGCAAAAGCAGCATCACCGTGGAACAAGATACCAATGGCCTTTTGGAACTCACCGACATCGTTCTTGTAGTGTTGCACAGCTCTCGTTCTACCCAAGACAACTGGGTCCTCGGCCTCCAAATGGGATGGGTTGGCAACAAGGGACAAGTTGACGTGCTTACCAGAGGTGGTTGGTCTCTGGAAGTTCATACCCAAATGGTACTTGACATCACCAGAGCCTTCATCAATTTCCTTAGAGCCAGTAAACTCGGAGAAGATGGACTCGTTTGGCTTTCTAACAACGTTAGATAACATGTTCAATCTACCTCTGTGTGGCATACCGATGATGATGTCTTCAACACCGAGCTCAACAGCACGGTCAATGAGTGACTTGACACCTGGAATGACAGACTCTGCACCTTCCAAACCGAATCTCTTGTCATTTGGGAATTTGGTGGACAAGAAGGTCTCGAAAGAAGTAGCCCAGACTAAACGGTCCAAAATTTGTCTCTTTTGGTCAATGGTGTACTTGTATGGGCTTGGAATCTCAATTCTCTCTCTGAGCCAGTCGCACTTCTCTCTTGATGGAATATGAATGTATTCGTAACCAATGGAAGAAGAATACAATCTTTTACACGTGTCAATAATCTCACGCAAGGTCATATCCTCCTTTCCCTCTTTGGTGAAACGTGGCAGGATACCAGGGCCCAAGTGGATCTCCTTGTTCAAATCAGCCTCGGTGAAGCCGTAGTGCTCCAAGGTCAACTCCTTTGGTGGTGGAACATTGAGGTCGTCTGCAAAGGAGATTCCCAATGGATCAATGTGGGCCATCTGGTGGCCTCTAACCTGGTAGGCTCTCACGAGCAATTGCACCTTCAAATGGAGCAAAACGTCGTCGTTGTTGTGAGTACCGGTTGGAACAACGGAGACAGTGCCGTCAGATGCATGCGGCACAAGAGTTGGTGGTGGCATGAAAGCTCTAGATGCTGGGACATTGCCGTCCAAGTTCTTGAAGTATGCGTTCCACGAAACGTGTACGGAGGTTGGATCCTTCTTCCAAGAGTCGTACATCTCATCAATGTATGTGGCGTTGGAAGTACTGAGGAAGCCATCATAAGACGTGGAGTAGCGAGCACAGGCCTTACGGGCGGTGCTCTTGAGTAAAGCAGCACGCGAACGCGTGATGTTACCACGGATAGCGCTGAGCATTGTAGGTTTAGTTTGCAAGGCTTGTTGGTTTTGGTTTGGTTTGGTGAAGTTGCAACTTTTCGAGTTTTTTTATTTGCGGGAGTTCCTAGCAGCACCTGCGAAATCGGGACAACGGCTTCCAGGGCTCCTAATTTATGCGTAAAGGTGCTCTGGCAGTGTGGGAGGCAGTTGAGCTGTGTGAATCTACAAGGTTAGAGAGAACTGATATCATAAGGTTACTACTACTACTACTACTAATACTACTCATCAAAGTAGTTACTGTTGATCTCTCATTTTGTGGCAAACTGGCAACACCGGTTTTCAACTAGTATAAATTCAAAAAAAAATCCCCAGAGAGGCGAGCCCCTCCCGGACCCGGACATTAGCCCTAGTACGCGAGTGGCGCCTCCTACCCCCCCCCCCCCC
>JAJMLK010000219.1:0-16682 GCA_030564145.1 Williopsis takata
GGGGGGGGGGGGGCAGTGGCATATAGTTAGTACACAGTCTAAAAGGATGCATGTACGTAGAGACAATTTTGTGTCTCTACGCCTGTCATCAGCCCCCCATCCTCGTTGTATAATGGCATATCACGATAAAATGGAACATACACGCACAAAAAAAGAGAATACGTGTTGTTGCCTTGTATCGCCCCACCCACCCACTCTTCAACTCTTCGTATTCGTAATCGTAAGAGAGGCACCATTTTGTTTTTTTGACAGCACAAAGGCGTGTACATACTACATACTCCCCGGAACATGGAGCCGTCGCAAATGCACATGCACACATGCGCCTGGACAAGTATAACGACTCCCTGGTGGTTCCAGACCTGGCATTTTTTGCAAATTGCCACCTCTTTACCCAACTCCGACTTTATCTTTAAGCTCAGGTACGCGCGCAATGTGCCAATATTTGCAACCCATTGTGACCTCCCACAGATGAAATTGAACAAAACAAAAAAAAAAAAAAAAAAAAAAAAAACCACTAACACTACACAAGAAACACAAAGCACAAAACTTTAGAATCAACAGAGAAGGGGTCTTCTTAAGATGAGTTGTTGTGTAAGAATAAGAATGGAATCCCCCCCCTTCCCCTTACATCTTACTTTGTATCCAGAGATGCAAACCTCTCTCTCGTTAAATCTTATGGCACTGATGTGCTTGGTGGTGAGGGGGAGTTTGTAACTCTAATCTTTTTCGCGCCCTCTTTCTGCTTCGTTCTCATTTCGCATCATCTCAAAATCTTGACATTTATCTTCCGCCTTGTTCGATTGAACTTCTTTATCCAAGTTTATTCCCAAGGACGTGGGGGGGGGGGGAAGGATGGTGAAGAGAGACAGACAGAGAGAGACAGCCAGATGAAGAGAGCTATCAGTATTGGGTCGAAAAAAAAAAAAAAAAATCAAAAGACAAAAAAAAAAAGTTAATGAGAATGTAGATAGAAATTGAGTTTCATGAGAACTCACCCCATTCCCCCTCCCCTACCACTTCTGCAGCCGATCCCCTTGTCATTGCGTGTGCGCTGATCTCAACGTTGATCGACATTCGCTGCTCTCTCTCTCTCTCTCTCTCTCTCTCTCTCTCTCTCTCTCTCTCTCTCTCTCTCTCTCTTTCTCTCTCTCTCTCTCTCTTTCTCTCTTTCTCTCTATATATATCTCTTTTTTCTGTTGTGCCTTGAAATGAGGTTCACCTCAGGACAAAAACCACCAACTCCAAAGTATCCCAAGCTAAAAAGTATTCGCCAGCATTTGTCTCAGCCAGACTCAGTCTCAGGCATCAAAGGTAACTCTGTAGGCTTCTCAATTGGGTTTACATGTGTGTGTGTATCTCGCCGAAAGCAAAAAAAAGAAAAAAGAAAAAGAAAAAAAAATAGAAAAAACAACTAAAAGGCTTCTTCTTCCATAATCCATTATTTCTCTTTCGGTGTGCTGTACCCCATCTATCCAGTCTATATGACAGCGATTTTGAATACCCCCATCGCCATAATAGGAGGTTTGTAGAGAAATGGATGGATGACCCTAGATTGATTAGAGCCGTTCACTTCAACTAGGCTCGATTCCAGATGCACGTGCACAGAAATTAAATAAAATACAGGAAGGGTAAGGACCTCATTTTAAAGCCCCCTTACAATCGCACTCGTCAGTCAAGACTAGAGTGATAATTTCTGATAATAATGAATTATTCATACACTAGAAAAGAAGAACTTCCTTCTTCCACTGTATACCCTCCCTCATCCTTGTTTGGAAAACAACACCTAACAGCAGCAACGTATAAAAAAAAGTAAAATATCAACGACAACAACCACAACGACAACATGTGATTCAAGCTCTCAAGCCCCTCAACGGCTTATCAAAAGACAGCAATACCCCCTTCGTCAAAGTAACAAACCATACGCCTAAATCCCAGATTTTGGTCATTAAGCATGGCTTGGCAATGACGATGGTAAATCAGCTCTCGAATTCAGCTCACCGCTTCGAACAAATCAAACAAATATGGAACCCTGTCATGATGATAGCAAATACGCAAGGGGGGACAATTTTCCCCCCAACCTCGTCTCTCCTTTGAATCATCCAAAAAAAATTCTGTCTATGCTCTATACCTGTGTATAATAATATGTGTGCGTGGTGTGAAGTGTATCATGCAAACCTTTGACAATGACAAAGGAAAGGAGACTCTAACAGAACAATTTGTGACCCAAAAAAGAATATCAAAGAACTTTTTGAAAACCAACCCAAACCCAAAATGCAAACATGAATGATGAGAAAACAACAAAATAAAAGTGAAAACAATTCAAACCAACAAGAGGTGAAAAAGTATTTCAAGGGATAAAAAAAATAGTAGAAAACAAGCAATTAAACAGATAAACAAGTTCAATGGTACGCTTTTTACCACCAGCTGTCACTGCTTGAGGAACCTCTGTTACCATATCCAGAAGAAGAAGAGGAGGACTGGTATGAACCAAAGGCATTACCACCAGAGGAACGAGTGTTACCGTAGCCAGAGGATCCAGCGAAGGATGAGGAGCCACCGTTGTAGCCAGATTGACGACGGAAATCTCTGGTGTTGTTGTTACGACCACCACGACCACCACGGCCACCACCACGGCCAGAGCTGAACTCACGGGCAATGGAAGTGAGGAAGGATGGAACCTCTTGGTTGGCCTCGGTCAAAATTTCAACAAGGTCCTTGACAACATTTCTGTTGTTTCTGTTAAAGAAGGCAGTGGAGACACCAGTGTTACCAGCACGACCAGTACGACCAACTCTGTGGACATAGTCATCAATGTCGGATGGCAAGTCGTAGTTGATAACGTGAGTAACGTTTGGAATATCCAAACCACGAGCAGCAACAGCTGTGGCGACAAGAATTGGAGCCTTACCAGTTCTGAAGTACTCCAAAGCACGTTCTCTCTCGTATTGGGTACGGTCACCGTGGATAGAAGTTGCTGGGAATCCCTGGTTGATCAAGAAATCGGAAAGGGCGTCAGCCAATCTCTTAGTCTCAACAAAGATCAAGGTCAAACCATTCTCTTCAGCAGCCAAAATGTCCAAAAGAACGGACTTCTTCTCATCCTCCTCGACGTACAACACCTTTTGGGTAATGTTCTCAGAGGTGGAACCAACCTTACCAACAGACAAAAAGATGTAATCCTTCAAGAAATCACGGGCCAACATCTGGATATCGGTTGGGAAAGTAGCGGAGAACATCAAAGTTTGACGCTCCATAACATCTGGCATGTCACACTCCTGAACAATGTGTCTAATCTGTGGCTCGAAACCCATGTCCAACATTCTGTCAGCCTCGTCCAACACCAAGTACTTGATGTTTTGTAAGGAAATACGCCCACGCTCCAACAAATCGTTCAAACGGCCTGGAGTAGCAACGAGCAAGTCACAACCACGTTCAATCTCTCTAAGCTGGGAGCCGATGTCGGCACCACCGTAGACGACACATGGTCTAACCCAGGATCTGTAAGTGAACTTCTTGGCCTCCTCGAAAATCTGAGAAACCAACTCTCTGGTTGGAGCCAACACCAATGCAGTTGGGTAGGCTTTCTTTCTAGAGAATTGTGTAGTTGACTCTGGGACTGGGGATGGACCGTTGGAGAAAGACTCAGAAAGGATTGGGAACAAGAAACCACCAGTCTTACCGGAACCAGTCTGAGCACAAGCCATCAAATCACGCCCAGCGGCAACAATTGGAACAGAGTACTTCTGAACTGGGGTTGGCTTGGTGAAACGAGCGCACTTGACGTTCTCCAAAAGCAACTCCTCAAGTGGTGGAGAGGTGAAGGTGGTAATTGGCTCTGGGACATCGTCACCAGAGGCCTCGACTGGAATGTCGTCGTAGTTGTCAAAGTTGATACCGGAGGACTGGAAACTTGGATCGTCAGCCTCACCGAACAAATCCTTCTCCAACTGTGGGTTTCTTGCAGCTGGAACGTGCTTGCCGTCAACAAACTTACCCTGGCCAGCGTTTCTAAAACCGCCTCTGCTACCGCCAAATCCTGAGCGTCTGTCATCTCTACGTCCGTAGCCAAAGTCTCTGGAACCACTGGAGCCGTTGGAACCGCCATAGCCGCTGTTTTTGTAGCTGCTTTCGTTGTTGTAGGAACGAGTCTGCTGGCCTTGTGGACGGCTTCTGGCGTGTGGTGGCACGTATGAAGAACGGCCACCGGAGGAAGCACCTGGGGATGCAGTAGAGGAGCCAACGTTGAGCTGCTCAAAGTTCTTTTCAAGATTGTTTGCCATGGTTTTATCAATAAAATTGAATGATGAAGAGCCTTTGTCTTTGAGGTTCAGAGGGCTTTCGAAAGTTTTCTTCTTTGGCCTTTGCTCGCCCCCTGGCGATGGGCGATAAAAAAAAAATTTTTTTCAGAGTTTGGGATAAGCGACAATACCTACCACTTTGGGCAGTGTTGTGAGCGCGTTTTGCACAACTTGGCGCAGAATGGCGCAGACTGGCGCAAAGCATGTGTTCTTAGCAGAATTTGCGCAAAAGTGGCGAGGTACCCTCGAAACTGCTCCGGAAAAGGTAATTCACCACCCTCGGAAGTCCAGAGCTGTTCTCTGATGAAGACGTACATGTTCACTTGCATTGTTCTCTTGGCTTGAAAGGTTATGGTGTGCTACATGGTTTTATTCGGTAAGAATGCACTCGAGAGGGATTTTTTCACAGTGTTATAATACATGACAGCCAAACGTGTAGCTGAGGGCTTTGCAATATGTTTTTAAGCACAAGAAATGGCATCACAAAGGAATGCTCTCATAAACATGTCATATCAGAGTATTGTATTCAACTGGTTGCATGGCTGCTCTGCCATTAACAAGAGCTTCCAAATATGGGGCTTGTTTAACCCCAAGTTTTATTCCTCTCTGATGGAATAAAAAGTTCCGGTCTACTTAAAGAAGAGCACCTGCTAATCACGATCTTTGCAGTATCGATACCTCTTTAATATATCCTACTAAATCGTATTTCGAGTACTACTGAGCAAAAAAAAAAAAAAAAAGAACGACATTGTACAGACATCCAAATATGACATTTATCGAAATGAAGGTCTTAGATAGGCTCCACACTGGCTCAAACTCAAAAGAGGCAGTTGTCTCTTCAATAAATGATACCTCAAATGGGAACATTGCACCAGTTCAACCATCTTGGGTGGGTACCAAATACAAGAACATCAAAAACTCCTTCAGAGAATACTCAAATGATTTGGATGATCCAGAACTGCAGAATTCCCTTCCCAATCATCAACAAGAAAATAGGCCAAAGAGTTCAATAGCTCATCGTCATGTTGTGATGCTTGCCCTTGCTGGTGGACTAGGAACCGGTTTATTAGTTGGAACGGGTAAGGGTTTGGCTGTTGGTGGTCCTGGTGGGTTGTTATTGGCATTTGCATTTGTTGGAATTATGGTTTATCTCACCATGGGTTCAGCTGGTGAGTTGGCGGTTGCCTACTCTTCTGTTCCTGGTGGATTCAACGCTTATGCAGCCAGGTTGGTTGATCCATCTTTGTCATTTGCCGTTGCATGGAACTACTGTCTCAACTGGTTCACCGTTTTACCTTTGGAGATGGTTACAGCATCGATGACTATCAAACTTTGGGACACCAAAACGAATTCTGACGTCTACGTCTCTGTGTTTTTATGCTTAGTTTGTATCGTGAACTTTATCGGTGCGAGAGGCTATGCTGAGGCTGAATTTTGGGCAAACTTGATCAAGGTCATGATGCTTGTCGGTTTTGTCATCCTCGGTGTCATTATTAACACTGGTGCCGTTGGTAATCAAGGCTATATTGGTTTTAAATACTTCCACAATCCTGGTGCCTTTGCGTATGGGTTCAAAGGTTTCAGTGCAGTTCTTGTCACTGCTGCTTTTTCACTTGGAGGTACTGAGTTCATGGCTTTGACTGCTGCAGACCAGTCGCATCCGAAGAAGGCTATCCCTTCAGCTGTGAAACAAGTTGGTTACAGGCTTATCATCGTATATATGTTGTCCATGCTTCTTATTGGCTTACTTGTTCCGCATAACTCTCCCTTATTAATGGGGTCTGGTCACAACAACGGAGCACCAGTCTCTCCATTCGTGTTAGCAGTCACATACGGTGGTATCCCAGTGATTCCGCACATCATCAACGCTGTCATTGTCATTGCAGTTTTGTCTGTCGGTAACGCTGCATTATACTCTTCTTCAAGAACGTTCTATTCGTTAGCTCAACAAGGATATGCACCGAAATGGTTTAACTTTGTTGATAGAAGAGGAAGACCAACGAGGGCAATGGCTGTAAGTACTATTCTTGGTCTATTTGGTTTAATTGCAGCATATCCCAATCAGGAAAGCATCTTTATTTGGCTGTTGTCCCTCTCAGGTTTGGCATCACTGTTCACATGGGCTACCATCAATATCTCTCACTTGAGAATGCGAGCTGCTATGAAGGCACAAGGTATCAGTACCCGTGAATTGGGATACAAGTCCAAATTTGGGATTTATGGCTCTATTGCCGCCATCTCCATTATCTTGTTCATACTTATTTGCCACTTCTGGGTGAGTCTGTTTCCTTTCAACAACAATGGTAAGGCAAACCTGAAGAACTTCTTCCAGAACTACTTGGGAATGCCAGTTCTCCTTATGTTTTACTGTGGTCATAAAGTCTACTCTAGAAATTGGAGGCTATGGATCCCTTCTAATCAAGTTGATTTGGTTACTGATAGAAAAATATTTGATGCCGACGTCCTTCAACAAGAGGGTGAAGAGGAAAAACAACTGTTGAAAGCCAGTCCTTTCTATAAGAGAGCCTTATCATTTTGGTGTTGAATATGAATTGAATGTTTATGCTTTTATTGGTTGTAACTGTGTAGTTCTATCATAATGTGACGGTGATGCAAATTGGTGCACTGTGGGCTGCTTGCGTTCTGTATCACACAGAATCATTCTTCAGACTCAAAGATTCAATATCAATGTCAAACTTCGCTCTTGTTTGCATCAATACTGGAGTTCCAGCTGCAGACGATCTTACCGGTGTATCAATTCCCTGTCCTTCTGCTGGTATAAAATGCGTTGAAAAGTCAGTGTCATCGATATCTGGTGCACTTTCAGCACCAGCTTCTTCATGATCGCTGAGCTCCCGTTCTGTATTTTCGTCTGATTCATCAAATGTGAACTTTGGCCTGTTTAGCTGCTCATAGTTCTTTTTATTCTTTTGTGAAAGCAAATGAACAAAGGACTTTTGTTGTTCTCTCACGTTCCAGTTCAAGGTACGGCTTACACTTTCAAAATACTCAGTTGGTGAAGACATAACAGTTGGAAATGAAAAGGGACTGGCGCAAATGGTAATATAATCGCCCTTCATCAATTCAACCCTTGATCTTCCATCAAACGCTGCCCACGCTGTTGATCGACTTCTCTTGGGAACCTTCACTTTTACCACCATACTGTCTGGTAATAGGACTGGTCTAAATGATAAAGTATGTGGACAGATAGGAGTGACTGAAATGACATTCACTGCTGGATGAACTAATGAGCCGCCAGCTGATAGAGAATATGCCGTTGACCCTGTTGGCGTTGCGATAATCAATCCATCTGCCTGTGCCACTGTCAACAACGATCCATCGCCGTAGAGTTCCAGCATTGAAACAAATGGCGAAGGTCCTCTATCGATTGTTAACTCGTTTAAAGCTTGCTGTTCGCATACAAGCGTGCCGTCTGCTCTATGGACACGGCATGCCAGTCTCATTCTCAGGTTAGTTCTCACACCTCTCTCCAAAACAGCAGTCAACGATTGTCTGAACTCCTCAAACTGGAAAGATGTTAAAAACCCCAATGATCCCAAGCTAAAGGACACCACAGGTGGCACAGCCCTTTGGAACAACGATGAGACGAACAACACCGTGCCATCACCTCCCAAAGTGATAATCAGGTCAATGATAGATCCTTTTTCACGCACAAAGGTCTTATCCCAGTACTTTAGCAAAGCCTTGGCCTTGGGAAGTTCTCTGAACAGCCCCTGTCCATCGAATCTCTTACTCTTCTCCAAATGGTAATCGACGTACACGTTGATGCTGTAGGTATTGAGCAGCCATTCAGTAATTTCTCTGGTTAAATAAACGAGTGAGTTATCTCTTGCCTTTGTGACAATCATAACGTTATGAGCATTAAGATTCACAGTTGTCTTGGACAGGTTCTTTGAGAGCATGCGTACGCCATGGGCGGTCTCCGCCAGCTTGGCATGGGATGGCGATGATTTCAGATTGTCTGAGGAGTTTGAAAGCCGCCTAAACATGCGAACAGGGTCCTGTTCATTCTTCCTGCGTGTCTTATGGCGATCCTTGTGTTCTTTGTGCTCCTTATGCTCCTTGTGCTCCTTTTCGGCCATTTTGTCAGACTATTGTTGTTTCGGGTGCCATCAATCGTAGGATACCAAGGGCTTTGTTGATGTTGAGGTTTTGCGGGTGATTTCTCTGCGTGAAAAATCCGGGGCAGGGCCGAACTGGCAGAATATGCAACGGGCCTTTGCGATCCATGGGTCCTTCGGCTATTATACGGCACTTTTCAGAACGATCCTTGGTACTTTGGAGTTCTTCTACAGAATTTTAAATATGGTTCTAGTGCTTGTTAAGGTATTGTAGCACTTTACGGCACTTTATAGCGTTTATAAATGGTATTTCATGGTGACACGAACGACAGCTTAACTCTCAATTACCTGCGAAACACGGCACTTCCAATTGGTCTTGTCCAACAATGGCAAAGAGGCACCAAGACACCAGCCAAGTTCGTTGTTGGCGATCTTCTTTGCAGTTCTCAGTTCTCTGTGCAATGGGATGTCGTAGCCAGTGTGCAACAGAGCCACTTGGAATGACAAGTCCAAACACCACTGTGGTTCCTCCGACAACTCCTTCATTGAACCATCAATGGCACTGAGAGCAGAAGTCCATGTGTTTTCACCGTTACAAACAACCTTGGCCAAATCAGTCAATTCGCCCAAGGTGAAAGATGATGGCATTCCCAATGGGTTTGTGCGGTCGTAGAAGTAGGAGAAAATGTACAGATCAGAGGACTCTCTAAAAGTCTTAACGAGGGATGGCTGATGAACACCATTGAAGGAGCATGGAGCCTTGGTACACTCGGCATCTTTCTTCAAGATAGCTTCTGCAAGGAATCTGCACTGTGCGCCTGCTGGAGTATCCGAACCCTTGAAGGTGACTGTGTACTTGTCACCAGAATCCAACTTCACGTCAACGTCCTTAGCGCTCATTCCTGGTGGGATACATGGAGACTCTAAGGTTGCAGTATTGGAACCCTTTGTCAACTTACCATCCTTCAAAGCAGCTTCAACAATCAATGCGTTAATTTTGTTTCTTCCGGTCAACAAACCATATCCCAAGTGTGAAAATTGGTAAAGCTCAAAGTCTCTGTTACCAAAATTGATCTCGTATTTGTGTTCACCTTCAACCATCTTTTCGCCATTCTTGAAATCAGGCTCAAAAACAATCTGTGTAGAGCCACCACCCAAGTCGAAAACTGCAGCAGTTGGCAACTTTTCAGAGGAACCAATGTTTCCCAAAAGGTAGTTAGCAGTGATCCAAGCGTAAACACCTTCATCGTCACCACTCATAATGGAAACTCCGTCTCCTTCAACAACTGGGAATGGGTAGTTTTTCTCCAGGTGCTCACGCACGGCCTTGAGGATATCAGAGGACTTTGCTTCACCAAGCAAACGCAAACCAGCGGTGGCCTTCACGGCAACAGGTGTACAGCCTCTACTCTTTGCAGGAACGGTATCCATTGCAATCTTTAGCAATGGGTCAAGCGATTTAGCGGCACCCACGGCATCAGTATCAAAAGAGGATAGACCAGGCTTCAACATTTCAAATTCCTCGTTCAATAGCTTTGGTGGAGATGAACAGGTGTCAAACTCATAAACGTGGACTCTTGAGCCAGTAGAACCTGCATCAATCATAACGACAAACTCTGGGTCCTTTTTGCACTCCTTAGATGACTTAACAGGTGCGTTCGCACTAGTTCCTTTATCCTTTGATCCAGAGCCCTTGTTGCCCTCCACAGCATCCTCTTCGGAATCCTGCTTCGCTTTCTCCTTATCAGGGACACCCTCGTATGGCTTTTTCGAGTCCTTTGTAGCAGCAACATTACCCTTTCTACCACTTCCTGAACTGCCGGACATGTCACTAGCTCCGTTTGGCTTTGGGGCCTCTTTGATTGGCGCGCCCTTGTCAACGTCCTTTGGGTTCTGCTCCTTAGCCTGCTCGAGGTCCTTTGTGGAATCATCAGCGAACTGTGGAGAGTTTGCTGCTTCTTTCTCATCGACTACCTGCTTTGGTGACTGTTTGACTTCGTCATCTGCGTACTGTGGCGAGTTACCAATGTCCTTTGAAGGTGGATAAGCGTCCGCTATGGTCTCCTTGGCCCTCTCGAGTGAGTGAGACACATTTGTAGGTGATGAGACGAGGAAGATGACAATAGCGAAAAGTACCAGCGTTGCAATGATGAAACGCGAGTTACGGATGGATAGCGCCATAGTTCTTCTTTTGGCCTTTTTTTTTTTGCCTCCTGCTTCTTTATGGCGTCGTTGTTTATCATACTAAAACTGAAACTTGTCAAATATTTCACCGCGACAGGTGAAAAGAAAAAGGGTACTTGTATTAACCGGCGATCACAGTCACTTCCAATAAGCAATATTTGCCATAAGAGTACGCTATCAAAGGATTGTTAAGGGTTCAGAAAAAACGATCTTACGAAGAAAATGTCAAGAAACTCGGACAAGGCCAATACCGTGCTCTTTCGCTACCAAGAGCAGCAGGCTGAAGCCAATGGATATATAGACTACAACTCCACACAGAGACCACGAGCAGTGCAGAAAGCAACCACCCTCAAAGACGCTGAAGCATGGAGAAAGCAGGTTCTTACGGAGATCAATCAGAAGGTACTACGAATCCAAGACGTTACACTATCGGATTTTCAACTGAGAGACCTTAATGATGAGATTAACAAGCTAATGAGAGAACGTCTTGCATGGGAATACAGGATCAAAGAGCTGGGAGGTCCTGATTATCGTGGTGGTAGTGGTAGTGTCATTGCAGGAGGTGTGGTAATACGTGGGTATAGATACTTTGGTAGGGCAAAAGAGTTACCTGGTGTGAAGGAACTGTTAAAAAAACAGGCTGATGAGAAAGAGTCGGAAAAGAGAGAAAAAGATGACGCAAAGACACAGCAAAAGCACCTGAAAGAATTGCAGCAAAGAGTTGGATTGGAGTACTACGGTTATTGCGATGAAGAGCCCGTGCTTGCCGGAGGTGTCCGTTCAAAAGTGATTTCTCATGCTAGAGAAGTGCTTGGAGATTTGATTGATGATGATGATGATGATGATGATGGTGAAGAGGGAGGAGAGAGCACAAAGATAACAGATGAGCTGTTAAAGAACGAACGTGGCATCACTAGACGGAGGCAAAAATTGTTCAAGAAACAGTGCACACCTCCGATATTCCTCCTGGATATAAGTGAACCTGAAACGTTGCAGCAAATTGAAGCACAGCTCGTCAATCAACGAAGACAGAGGATTCAGCAACAGTTGGGTTGATACGATTTCAAGAGGACTCAAATATACACAAAGATTGCCATGGCAAGTAGCTACACAATATCTCTAATCTTTCATCTTTTCAAGAGAAAATATATACAAAAGGCCCATTAATCCAAAGAGGTCAGCTCTATAAACCTCTCTTGATCATTAAACCAATAAAAAATGACATCAGAGCTCATACAATCATATCAAAACGATTTGCTTTTTTGTTTACTTACAAGCGGAAACCAAGTAAGTGATCAAGTCGTTTCTGTCCTTCTCCTTCTTCAAACCACCGAAGGCCATCTTGGTACCTGGAATGTACTTCTTTGGGTTCTCCAAGTAGTCGGACATGGTCTGCTCAGTCCAGACAACACCCTTCTTAACGTTGGCATCAGTGTAGGAGTAACCCTCAGCCAAACCAGAGGCACGGCCAAAGACACCGTGCAAGTTTGGACCAACCTTGTGTGGACCACCAGCCTCAACGGTGTGACACTGGAGACATCTAGTCTTGAAAAGGGTAGCACCCTTCTTCTCGGAACCTTGCTTGAATGGAGCTGGCATTTTTTGTATTTTTGTGTTTGATTGTGTAAAACCCAATTACACCGGCTATATGATGAGTGAAAGAGCGCTGTTTGCTTCTTTATATGTGTTTTTTTTTTTTTCCCCCCCTAAAAGAAAGAAAAAAACAAAATGTCCCACGAAGATTATGAATTCCAACGCGGTGATTGGCTGTGCGCGTTGAAATTTGCATGGGGGGCGACTCATATACAAAGGAAGACAATAAAGGGTATATTCTTTCGGAGATTTGATGATTGAACTATATAGCCATATTCATCGATAGTAGAGGTATCCCACTATGTCTTTTTTAATGCCACATAGCACTACTTAAACCTGAGAACTTTCCCCTTAAAGGTCTTTGACCTGGTCAAATTAGCTTGAGTTGATGAGAGCGATATCTCCGTCCGGCCATGCGCAATGGGGCCTTTGCAACGTTGTTTGGAGTGCTTATCGATGAAGCAGCCGGGGGACATGTCACACTATTGGTAAAAAACGAGTGTATCATTTAGCACTACACTACAAAGTCATTGTTTAATTCTTTATCCTATGACCACTAGTGACTAATGTGCTGTTGCCTGTTTTTTTGGCTTTATTGGTGCCATAACGTATACTTCAAACACCGGACAAATACTGGCATGGTTTGCTGAAAGAGCCTCGATCATTACAGACACGCCCACTGTTTACCATCACTCAACCGTTTGTCCTTTATGAGCCTTCAACAATCAGCAGATACTTTTCTACCCGCCCCGAGTTAAAGTTCACACCCATCTACAACCATAGCCCGATCTCAATCATGAACATGAAATTTTTCACTGACACAAATTGTTCGTCCGTTGTATTAAAAACCCCACCGAACAACTCCTTGAACATCCACAATTTAATGTCCAAGTTTGGGGAATGCAGAGTCTGCAGTGAATGTGAGGCCAAGTACAAGTGTCCGACATGCTCCATCGTTTACTGTTCGTTGAAGTGTTTCAAGGATGTGAGGCATTCGCATGCGGCCCAAAAACCAGAGGCTGAGGTTACAGACCAGACAAAGAGCGGAGTGGAAGAGGATGTACAGAACACAGAAGATAAGTACGCAACGCTGTTTAGAGACGAAAGATTGCAATACTTGCTAAAGTTTAAAGCTCTGCAAGTTCATTTGTATTCCATTTATAGGATTCTTAGTGATCCAAAGCTCACTCAGGACAAGAAAATGGACGCTGCAAATGACAAACTTAACTCCTTGAGGATTGCAGGTACACAGGAGAACGAGCTGGTTGAGGAGTTTTGCGAGGTCGTTATGGATGTCATACAGTGATGTAATAATTAAAATTACCTTTATTGGGATCAGATGGACAACTTTGGTCTCATCAAACCTCTTTGGCCAGCCACTTTGATTCTAAAGATCGAACCACCAAGGTCCTCTGGGTGCTCACCAAGCTTGGAAACGTCATCCAAGTTCAAATTAGCGGTGGTGATGAACAGTTCGTCTCTGTCAACACCACCGAAAGAGCAAGCTGAGATTCTCTCTGCTGGGATTGGGAACTTCTCAACGAGCTCACCTTGTGCGTTGAAATGAGCCACAGTACCAGAACTCCAGACGGCGACGAAAAAGTCGCCAGACTCTGTCAATGTGAATCCATCAGGTTCAGGAGAGGACAACTCCGGGTAGTGTTCAGTTATCTTGATGAATGGACGCTTGTTCTCAAGGACACCATTGTTGTAGTCAAAGGCGTAGACGGTGAATTCCAATGAGTTAATCCAGTAAACGGTCTTACCATCCTTAGACCAGTTGATACCGTTAGAAATCAACACGTTTGGAATTGCAGTGGTGATTTCGTCAGTTTTAGTGTTGATCTTGAGCAAACAACCCTCGTCAATTGGACCATGTTCGAAGGAACCCATCACACCTTGCCAAATGTTTCCCTCTGGGTCAACATTACCGTCATTAGATCTAAGCTTTTCGCCATTTGGATACAGCCACTTGTACTCAAACTTCTTGGTGGAGATGGTATATTTGCCAATACCCTTCTCACCGCCGAGGTAGACGACATCGTCATCTTGGGTCAGGTAGATCACACCAATGTAGTCGTTTGGAACAATGAACTCCTCGTGGGAGGCTTCAACGGCCTGTTTTTCTTCTGCAGTGTATTCCTCTGCAGAAGTTTGTGGAAGAACAACTCTGTGGAAACGACCACCGATAATGTCAACCCAGAACAAAGTGTTGTTTGAAGGGTTGTAGGTTGGGCCTTCAGAAAGACGACCATTGTAACTGAGGAATGGCTTGAGTGGCATGCTTATTTTTCTTGCTCGGTATTCTCCCCCTGGTGGATTGTATAAAAACAGAAGGTGCTAGTTTTTAGGGATTTTGGAAAGAAAACAAAAGGGTTGGAGGAGGAAAGTTTAAATTTATTATATCGTTTCGCTCAACCTAATGGGCCGGCATTCTTCCGGAAAAACTGGGGGGGTGGGGTCAGTTGATCCCCTCCGTGTTTTTGTGGGGTTAATCCGTTGTTCAATTTTTTGGTCAGGCTGTGATCGATCAAAAGTAGATATGGATCTTATTGAAGTAGGTATACTTTGTGCACAAAATATGGCTTAGTGGATACCCGTATTGTTTTGTGATAGCCCATTTATGAACTCTTATAGGTCTGTTTTCTTTACGTATCTAACAAAACACAGCCTCTTGAAAGTGAAAAAAAAAAAAAAAAAAAAGGCGTCGCGTCAAGATTTCACCATGCAGGAGTGTGGAGTTTGTGATTCTTCCCGGTAATGAAGTGCTAATACTGATGTAAATCGGGGATGTAAATGATACTGTGAGTATGTTGGGTGCCATTGTAATCCATTAACGTACGTTTGGAGAATTTTAATTAGGATATTTCTAAATTTTTTGAATAATATCAGGCTCTTTTATTGGAATAGACAACTTACAAAAGTTTAACAAAGTCTCATAATGAGGAGGTGTAATTTGTCAAAAATAAATGAATAAATAAATAAATAATAATAAAAAAACACTCCCCTCAATTGCTCAAAAGACTTGGGGATTAATTTATTTAATGATGACAATAGTTATTCGAGTGTAGCCATTACATTTTTTTTTTGATTGGTATATATATATATATATATAAGAGCACTTTCATACGTATAATCTGAATCCCTCTTTCCGACCCTCCGCCATTTTTTGTCGTTTTCGAAAGGGGGCCGGCCTCTTTTTTGGGTAATGTGTGAAAAAGATCGAACGGACCTCTATTGGGAAAACTGAGATTAGGAGTTGGATTGACAGTGGGGTGGGGTGGGGACAAAAGTAGTGATTAGTGATAGATTATAAAAAGATATCCATGGGTATGTTTGTATGTTCAGCTTAAACCACAAAGGGGGAGGGGAAGGAGGAAGGGTTGGAAAGAGGCTACACTTACACTGGAAACAGCAAGACTACGCCAAAACACCAACGGCAACAACAATACACCCCACCCCACCCCCACCCATCTCTGAAAACAAGTCTCCTTCCTTTTTTTTTTTTTTATTTTGTCTCGACTTTCAAGGCTTTTGGTTCAGTGCGGCTGGAATTCTGAAACTAGGCATACGCAGCACACAGACACACATACACACACCCAAAATCATTCGGATGCGGTTGATCTTTTTTTGTTGTTGTTTGTTTCGCTTCTTGTGACGTAGCTATTTGGGTTTTGTCTAGTCTTTATACGTGTGTGTGTGTGTCATGTATGTATGTATGTATGTATGTATTAGGACCATGGGTGTGATGAGACGAAAGCGATAATAGAGCAAGGGTATTGAGAGAGTATTGAGGCAGCTTCCAGGTTCCAGGGGTCAAATCCAAATCCAAATTCCTTCCCCCTCCAAAGTGTGTTGGGCTGCTTTCCTCCCTTCCTCCCTGCCTCACATATGCCCCGCCGCCTACCTCCTCCCCCCATTGCTCCTGCCTTTTTTTTTCTGGTCCATCCCCATACATGTACTCATTTTGAGAGCAGCGGAACCAGCGGGAAATCATCATCATCATCATCCCCAACCAAAAAAAATAGGGGGGATGTGCCAGCCAAAAATGAAACTATTTGGGAGGAGGGGGAGGACAGCCCCATGAGCAAAATGACTGGGGCATCGCATACCCCGAATTAAAAAAGGGAAAGGAAAAGGAAAAACTTGTTAGCATGGGCTTACTAGTATGGAAACGACGACGACCACTACGACATCTACAGCGGCGCGCGTTCATTTACCACCACAGACGTGAGAGGGAAACCAAAGCTGCTGCTGTTGCTGTTGTTGTACTGGGGGGATGCAGATTGGTTGTCGTGGATAAAGTGTGGACTGGAAAAGTCCCCATCCCCTTATTTTTTGACGGAAGGGGACTCGCCGTGGGAGGGGAGGGGGGGAAGAAGGAGGGAGAAGAGGGATGGGCCGGGACTTGGCACGCGCCCAGGCTCCTCTTTCTCTCTTTTTCTTTTCAGTTCTCTGGTGCCAATCTTAGGTAAAAAAAAAAAGATGGTGGTGGTGTGTTTGTATGTCTGTATCTGTGCGACTG
>JAJMLK010000221.1:0-16590 GCA_030564145.1 Williopsis takata
CCCCCCCCCCCCCCCTGGTCGCATAAACCACTCACTGGCAGGCTCCCCACCACCACAGCTATCACAGCTATTACAAGGGCAAACAAGAATATATATTTACACATTACAACGTCACGATACATCCAGGAATAGAGATATACCTCTCTCTATATATACCCTTTGCTCGCACTTTCTTTGCTTGTCTGAAATCAAAAAGACCTTCTCTATCAACTCCGGCCTAGTCTAATACACACACACAAAAAAAAAACATGAATCACACACCGCATTCCCCAACTTCAGTTGTTCCAATACCAAAGATCCTTTTAACCTCTCAGAGCAATTCACAGTCGAGCATTGGATCCCGGTCACAAACACCGCGGTCTCTATTGGGTAAGAAGACTCCCTCTCAATTACCTTCGAACCAAGGCACGAGGTCAACCTCCCCAGATGAAACAACAACGTATAGGCACATCATACTTGACCCTTCATCTCTTGATTCAGAACCTTGTCGTAATTTAAAGCCAAGCGTTTCGTTCGACACTGTGGCCATCAGCTATTCACGAGATGGAAGAGAAGATTACCTGTTGTCGAGTGACAGTGAGAGTGATGATGATGATGATCATATTGACCGATCGGCCTCCCCCTTTGCCAACGATAGATCGCCTTCTCCAGCTATGCGCCAGTTTTTTGCAAATGGGCGTGACATTGATAACCGATCAAATGAGATTAGATTTGACTCCAGAGGTTTCAGAGTAGATTATCCAACAGAAAGTGCCGTGACAAAGGATTCATTTGTTCTGTCATCCCAACACAAGGATTTTACAAGCTTTATCAAGGACAATATACCACGCACTATCATGGTTTACATCACAGGAAGAAGACACTCGTGGGTTGGTTTGGATTATGCTGTGGATAAGCTGTTGGGTGATGGTGATCATTTGGTTGTAATTTCCAGAGTCCCCTCTTCTTACAAGGACGAATTGGCGAATTTCCCTGGTTCGAATGAGGTTGATCCTCATGTGTTTGCCGACACCGCAAAGAGAATTGAGAAGTACATCAAGAAAATCGCTTCTCCAGACCAGATTTTCAAGTTGAGCGTTGATATATTTCTTGCACATTCCACATCTGCTGTGGTCAATGAAGCACTATCCATCTACCATCCACTGGTCATGTTGGTATCGCAAAAACCAAACCTGAGATTCTCACAATCACAGTACTCCTGGAGTACTTCGAGGATGTCCGCAAGGCTGTTTAAGAACTTGCATATTCCTCTAATTGTTGTATCGTCGATGAAGATGAATGAATTTGAAGTACAACTCTTTGACAAGTTGACCAAGAAGAACGCCTGGACGGTTCAAAATATGGATGTGCTAAAGGACAAGCTACGAGAGTCGAAGGAGAAGGAGAGTAACTTATCCGCCGTGCAAGCGATTGTTCGTTCAAAGCTGGTCTCTGACAACGAGGAATCGCACAACGATACTGATTCCGATTCCGACTCTTCAATCGTCAGCATAGATTCTGAGGATGCTGTTGAAGACCTGGTTCGTACTGTGTATCAGTTTAGACGGGAAATGGCAGGTTATATGACCCAAACTGACCAGGAGCAGATTGGAGAGAGAACATTTCTAGACCGCTTGAACAAGTTGAGTGACACCATTGGTCTTGTAAGCTCACAGTTTAAAGCGGTATCCAAATTTGAAAAAGGAGACGAAGTTGTGCGTTCCCTCATAGGTATGCCTAAGCTAGAGAAGCACAAGTCTATGTTGGACGTTCTAGAATCTAGCGATAACAGCAAGGTACGGAGACTGAAGACTCAACTTACAACGACGACAACAACTACGACGTCGACTCCACAGGGTGGCTCATCTCTTCAGATCCCTCGTACAATCAAGTTTCAAAAGGAGAGCATTAATGGCAGGGCCAAGTCGAGGGAACAACTTGATTCTATTAGAAGAATAAAGTCTAGTGTTGACGCTGGATACAATTCTGCGATGGAAAATTCTCTTACACCTTCAAGATCTCACCAAGGGCTGACCAAATCTGTGAGTGAGTCCAAGGTGCCGGTGTTGGAGGAGAAGAAGAAGGGCAAGAGGTTTTTCAAGAAGTTATTTGGAGGAAAATGAGCGGTGTCTTGTCCGTGAGTTTTTTGTTGTTGTTTGTTTGTTGCATATTCAAGTTAAGAATACCATAAAGGTGGTTATTTCTGTTTAGTTTTGTAGGTGTGATTAGTTGTTTTGTTGTGTTGTGTTTGTGTGTTCCAATGTTTGTGTGTGGGGAAGAATCGGATAAGGAAATCACCGGTCCGATGATCTCCAGTTTTTTGTTCCACGCACGCACAAACAAATCACACACACAAATGCCCCCCCACCCCACCCCACAGGGACATTTTATAAATACTTTTCGCCTCTCCGCCACAAACACAAACACAAACACAACCATTCTATTCTACACCCTACTAAAAAAGACAATGCTCAGATCCATCCGCTCTCAGCCTCTCAAGCGTTTCTGGTACAGTACAGTGGCATCTTCAACTGCTTCGACAATCCCACCATCTGCGGCCTCTGTGGCGCCACCACTTCCACCGGTGAAGAAGATTGGTGCCTTTCGAGGTGGTCTTCTGGGGTTCCTTGCGGGTATTAGTCTCACCAGTGGTGCCTTGTACTTCTACTTGATCGACGAATACCACAACAGTAACTCCCTCATCATGAAGGATGTTTTGTCACTCAATAGGGCCATTCGTGTGCTGGAGGAGCACGTCAAAGTTTTGGAGCAGGCTCAAAATAAGTGATTTGATCTCTTGTTCCTCGCTCTCTATCTCTTTGGCCAAAAAAAAAAAGTAATAATATTTATCTATTTATTCTCAGAACCATTCTGATGGTGCACACATCTCTGCTTATACCCTCCCATTGCATCAGACCAGACAAATCAACTATCCCCATTATTTCTCTCTTTGTACCTCCTTGTGGTGAGGTTTTCAAAAACTCTCTATTTATCTGTCTATATTTATCTGTCTATCTATCTATCTGTCTGTCTGTCTGTCTATCTATATATATAGCCCTCCCATTCGTTATAATTGATATTCATTCTTTCTCCTTCTGCTTCCGTCTCCGGGTGCGGGGCGACCTATTGTTGTATGATTATGTAATCAACTGCCTGTGTCTTTTGTATGTGTATGTGTGTCTCCAACCGTGAATCATCCGGCTCGTTTCGCGCATCCTCCCCCCTCCGCGGAGGAGGGAAAAGAACAGAAAAGAGAGGCTAGGAAGACGAAATAAAAGGGCCACTTTGCAACAACAACCCATCCCATCAATCATCTTAATACAGAAGCATACATTCACTTAATCACTGACTGACTGACTGACTATTTTCACAACAGCAGCAGCCTTCTACACGTTCCCTTTCTTCTGACCGATATATAAAAAAAAAAGTAAATGAGCATCCGCAGACCGTCCATGGCCGAGAGACGCTCGTCAATGGGTGTCGATGCCAGCACACAAAGAAGGCCCTCGGTGGTTCCTCATCTGGCTGGACTTGAAAAACCTCTCACAGAATCTGTTCCTGAAGAGTGTGACGTTGTCATTGCCGGAACAGGACTTGCAGAGTCGATACTTGCTGCTGCATTGGCATGGCAGGGCTCATCTGTTCTCCACATTGACGCAAATAACTACTACGGTGACACGACTGCAACTTTGACCATCGATCAGTTGAAAACTTGGGTGCAAAGGGTGAACAACAAGGAAATTCAAGGCTATAAAGACGCAGTTCTCTACATACCAAGTGGTAACGAAATCGTCTCGAGAGATTTCGGTATCGACTTGACTCCAAAGGTTCTCTTTTGTAAGAGCGATCTGCTGTCTTTACTCGTCCAATCAAGAGTCCACAAGTACTTGGAGTTCTTACCGTTGAGCTCTTTCCACTTCTTTGAAAATGATAACTTTGAAAAGATGTCCAACACCAAGCAAGATATATTTGTCAACCAAACGCTCACTTTGGCCACAAAGAGATCTCTAATGAAGTTCATCAAATTTGCCCTCGAATGGGAATCTCAAACTGAGGTTTGGGATCCATATAAGAAGAGATCGATCGAAGAATTCCTCTCCGAACAGTTTAAATTGGGAAAGACCCAAATTTATGAGTTGATCTTCTCCATTGGTCTCTGTAATAACGATGAAACTTCTACACCAGAGGCCCTTCTTAGAATTAAGAGATACTTGACCAGTTTTGACGTCTATGGGAACTTCCCAGTGATGTACTCCAAGTACGGTGGTGCTGGTGAAATTTCACAAGGATTCTGCCGTAGTGCAGCTGTCGCAGGTGCAACTTATAAGCTCAACACCAAATTGGTTTCATTTGATCCAAATACCAAGATTGCAAAGCTGTCAGATGACTCGTCTGTGAAGATCAAGGAGCAAATCATAATATCTCCATCGCAAGCCCCAAAAAACTCCCAATTCGTGTCAAAGCAGAACTATGAGATTCAAAGGTTGACTGTCATTGTGAAGAAAGAGTGCACAGAGTGGTTTCAAACCAACGAATGCGCTGCCATTGTGGTGTTCCCAACTGGTTCTTTGAAATCGAATAACAAACAGGCCGTACAGGCTATCATCATGAGTGAAGGTACAGGGGTCACTGCTAAGGGTACTTGTGTCTGGTATTTGAGTACCATTGAAAGCGGTAAAAGAGGACGTGATGATTTGGAGGCGGCTTTGCAATCCATGGAGAATTCCATTTTGAGGGAGAGCTCTGATTTGGATTCTCAGGACTTCTTTGAAAATAACAATGCCACCATGCTAAACTCTGTGAAACTAGGTCAATCCTTCAAGGATTTTGTTCCAAAGGAGAAGATCCAATACCTGTTGAAGTTCTACTATGTGCAATTCACATCTATCCCACATGCTGGCGTTGTGGTTCCAAGTCAATACAGAGAGAACTCTTTCCAAGTTGGGGATGACGTTGATGCACCAGATAGAGGTGTCATCTATTCTTGGCTACCTTCTAGCGAAATCTCATACGATGGTGCAATAACCGCCACGAAGGTTCTCTATGAGAGAATTGTCGGGTCTGATGACGATTTCTTCGATGTGGATTTTGAAGATGAGGAGGAAGACGCTAGCCTTATCGGTGCCAATCTGGAATCTGCAATTGACGAAGATGACGATGACATTGTGGATTCAGGTGCTGCTCCAGTCGAATTCGCCGATGATATGGAGCTTTAATTAAAAGTATATATGAGGCACGCATTTTGCTACTGGTATGTACACAAAGAAGTTGATCTTTTTAATGCACAGGTAAGTGACCTTTTCACTTGGCGTTTTTTTTTTATTGTATTTTATTGTTGATATTGATGGCAGGACCTATAGATCATCCTTATCGCATAGAGCACATACTATATAGGCTTCCAAGTATTCAACCATGGTCACTGTTAATCCACCCACACCACACCATAACTACTGATACCATTCTATTTATAAATAGAGAGTAGAAAGAAAAAAAAAAAAAGACCTTGCCACAAAACTTTTGCTTAGCACATAAACCTACCTGTCAACAAAACCTGCCACAAAAACTCCTCAAACGGAAGCCCTATGAACTTTTTTGTGGTGTCCGGATGTTTGTGACTTTGAAAATTTTTCCCGGTAAGAGCACGTAACGGCCGTCGTGTGTGTGAGGGTACTGCACTCTCTCGCTTGGGAATTTTTCACTCTTGCACAACCAAGCACTTCTTGTATAAAACTTGAAGAAGTTCCCTATAGTACTGAGCAGGTTATCCTTGTCGAAGAAGTCTACACTACTATACACTAAATTAAGAAAAAAATGTCTGACGTTGAACAAGTTGAGCAGGTCGAGCAGGTCGTCGTTGAGGAGTCTGGCTCCATCACCGTTGAGGACGCTTTGAAGGTTGTCCTCAGAAACTCTTTGGTCCACGACGGTTTGGCCAGAGGTTTGAGAGAGTCTTCCAAGGCTTTGTCCCGTGGTGAGGCTGAGTTGTGTGTCTTGTGTGACTCCGTCACCGAGGCTTCCATCATCACCTTGATTGAGGCTTTGTGTAACGAGCCAGAGGTCAAGATCCCATTGATCAAGGTTGCTGACGCCAAGTTGTTGGGTGAGTGGGCCGGTTTGGGTAAGATCGACCGTGAGGGTAACGCCAGAAAGGTTGTCGGTGCTTCCGTTGTCGTTGTTAAGAACTGGGGTGGTGACTACGAGGAGAAGAACATCTTGCTCGAGCACTTCGGTAACAACTAAGTTGTTTCCGCGTAACATTTTCAATCTTTTTCTTTTTTCTTTTTAATTTAATGCCCGTATAGTATTAATGTACTCTATGTAGCTTGATAACTATAAAAATACTGGAACTTCAATGGCAACGTCGTCATCATCATTGTCCAGCTCTTCTTCAACTTGTGGCTCTATATTTAAGGGTACCTGTGCCTGCTCGTCGTTCTCTTGCACAAAATCTCTAACTTCATCCTCTTTGTCACTCAACTGCAACAGTTTAAAATCAAACACGGTACCTGTGTAGTTCTTTGGTATGTCATTGCCGTAAAAGCTTAATAGGTTAATGCTCAAGATTTTCGAATCAGTCTGGAACTTGCACTTGGTACTCAACTTCATCGCCCGGAGCACCATATTGAATAATGAATATTTATAACAACTAACACTCACCTTTGATGGGGTGGAGACAACTAATCTCTCCAGAATTGATCTGTCGTTCGGAAGATGAAGTGTTGAATTGCCCACTTCACTTTTAGCAACAATAGCTAGTTTCGTGTTCCGCTTGTTCTGCGTTGAAGTGTAGATGAAGATCTCCTCTGTACTAATATCTTTCAAATCTTTTAGAGCATCGTAGAGGACATCTGCTTTCATTATAGCCTCCACAAAGATTTCATCCTGCATCAATTCAAACCCCATGCTATTTGACTCAAAATCCAAGTTCACATACGTGGAGAATTCGCATCTTTCTGTCATCTTTGAATCTTCAAACACCATGATAAAAGGATATCCTGGACCTTTATAAATCATTGTGCAGTGTGTGGCAGATATTTGGTTCTTGTCTGCTAATGACAATGATTCCACAATGGGCACAAGATCTACCGTAAATTTAGAATCTTCCTCGTCGTCATCGCCGTCATCTGTATCTGCTTCCTCGTCACCTCCTTCCTGGTGCGCTGTGCTCTTGTTGTAGGTATAACTGGCAAAAAGGCTCTTCTCAAGGGTCAATTCAGCTGTTGTTGTTTTTTTTCGTTAGTGATCTATGAGTCTATCATGGTCATAGGATCCACTCACCTCGGCACACGTGCGAGTTCTCAGTGATGAAGTTCAACCCATCATCTGCAATGCTAACAACAACTCGGCTATTTACAGCGGTCAATGCACCTAAAATTGCCGCCATATGAGCCAATGAAGTTGTTGTAGCACTCAATAAACATTCATCCCTCTCAATATAGTCCATTTCCATCTCTTTTGCGGGTCCTAAACGTTACTCTATATATATATATATATATATATACATATTTGATTGTTTTGATACATGCGCATCGGTCTTCTCACTATTGATTTCCTCTGCCAGAGTTGATAAGGGCAAATAAAAAAGCACCCACAGCCTCGAGGGGGAGGGGGAACTTTCTCAACTCTTTCACGCTGGTTATTTTAGCATATTCATGCACTTGGAAAAACAAAGAAACTAGGAAAGAGAGAGTATGACATTCAACTCAAAACAGAGGAGAACTATGACAGTTACTAGTGCTCTGGTTGCTCTTGGAGCAGGAGCGTACATTCTGTACAAGTACTTTAATGAGAATCAGAAGGAGAAGAAGGAGGTCGAGGCCCAACCTACGGCATACACGAAAAAGCCGACAACGATAGTACTTACGGAGTCCATCCTAACTTCAAATATTCCTATCAATGAAATTTTGAGAGAAGCATCGGATGTTGTGATTGTCATTCCCCCCGAGCTAACCATAGAAGACTTGAACGAGGAGGTGGATTCTTCAGTGGCACATAAAGTTATTGAGTGCGACACGCTACAAGGTGTCTGGTCTGTCGTCAAGCATTTAAACAGCGAGATTGTATTCATTGTAAAGGATGACTTGGTAGAGGACATTCCTGAAGGACTGGAGAGTAAGTATCTATTTGGTGCTAATTTGCTTGTCTCTCATGCGAGGATTCTTTTTTCTTCTTGGGCCATTTTACTAACAGAAATCTTTTTTTTTAGGATACGTTGGTGAGATTATAGAGCTTGAGCAAAACTCTAAAGTGATCAACGAAGCCATCCTATCTTATGTGGTTTCCTAATTACCGCCAGTGACGTTTCTGTGTTTTCCAAAGACGACGCCCTCCGAACTTTGAGAAGCACCCTTAATGTATCCATATTCCAAAGAACTCCAGGCTGGACCTGCGTTCAAATGGGAAGGCTTCTTTGGCACTGCTGGTGGCTTCTTTGTGCTCAGCTTCGGACCAATAACTGGTATTTGCGGTGTCTTCGTATGTACATATCTTGACAATGATACTATTGTTTGTAAGACACTTGCAATATCACCTTCTTCGTAGAGATCAACTGTCTGAAACGTTTCATCTTCTGGAATACCGTATGACTTGACAAAGGCTAGAAAGTTTGCGATGTTCTCCATCTTTTTTTTATGATGTTCGTTAGTCTGTGTCATGTACGTATGTGTCGTGTGTGCGTGTGTGTGTGTGTGTGTAATAAAAGCTAACGTAAAACACTTACTTGAACAAATGGCATCTTGCTGGCCTTGTACTTGACATTTCCACCGAGAGCATTTGATAACCTGATACTATATTAGTACAATTGCAAATTTAAAAGACAGATTCAGTTTTCGAACACTCACTTTCCCAAAACAACACCATCTTTAATCACAGATATAAGGTCCTCTGAAGGCTCCGTCTCTTTTATAATGTCAAAGATCCACTTTCTTGCCTCGTCCGCAAGCTTCTGGTTGTACTTGCTTCTTCTAAGGTCTCTGAGATCAGAGTCTAGCGACGAGACGTCTGCCTTCTTTTGATATGGGTCTTCCATCTGTGGTGAATTGAGGTAACACTATCCTTCCTATGGTAATATATATATGTCTATAGATACGTACATTTACAACTTGTTTCCTTTGTGCCAAAGTTGACTGCGCCACAAAAAAAAAAAAACCAGATTACCATTCACCCGCCACAGAATGGCTGGTGTATTTTTTGCACTTGCCACACTTACACCCAAAAGGGGGAAAAGATAAACAGAACAAAACTTCTGTGTTTCAACTTCTGGAGAGGGAGGGGGCTGCACAAAAGGTGAAGGCTTCCTTACGCGAGAGACTACTGAGCTGGATTGAAGTGGGGGATAGTAAGGAGTTGTAACTCATTGAGCTTTTGTCTGGGATTGCTTGCTTTTTTTTTTTTTTTGCCAATCACTACTGAAGTACTTGTGTTTGTGTTCCGTTGACCGTTGTTCATCGTCCAAGTCCACTGACCACAGACTCTATAGGGGCAACGCTCTAAATATGGAGTTTCTCAAATCTCTATGGCCAAACACCTCCAGTAACGTTGTCACTATTCCGCAGCATGTTGAAGGTGAGCTTGAAGACGATTTGGATCTCAAAGTGAAAGCCCTGACTTATCTGTTCAAGAGACTTGACATCGAGAATGTTGCGCCATTCATCAGCGATGAGAATGGGATATACAATCTCAGAGGAGACCCTTCATTCTCTAGCGAAAAGTTGGATACAATCTACAACAAAATTGAGTTTGAAAGAATGATGCAGTCAGATGAGCATAGAATCCTTGTTGATTGGTTCAAAAACAGATTCAGGTCAGTATGCATTTTATCAGCAACACCAATGTCTCCATACACTGAAAAACTTTCAAAGACTTTCAAGTTCATCATACTACTAGCGGATTCATCTGATGAAGAATATATCAACACATTGACTCAGTCGGACATTTACATTGAGCACTCCATGGATATGGCTGTAAAGAAACAAATCCTTGGCGAAATCTTGAAAACCCAGCGTCAACTAAGACCATCTTATAAGAAGGAGTTCAATAAGAATGATAGAGCAAATATCATCTTACAATATGTTAGAAAGTTGAGCGAGGTTGTTCAGATCGAACGTATTTACAAGGCATCATTAATCACAAAGATTGAAGCATTCAAGTCCGTGAGGTTGGGCAACATTAAAGAAACACTTGATGAACCTTCTGGTGACGGAAGCGAAGAAGGTGGAATTCGACTCTTTCCATCCAACACTCTCAGATCGAGATCTCCTGTTAGACGTAACTCTAATGACACTGGGACATTAAAGTCACAGGTCAAACCATTATCGCCAATGAAGCTCAATGCTGTAGCGCATCCACAGCTCAAAGCCATCACACCTTCTTCATCGCCTTCGAAATCCGATCTTGGTTCATCTCCAAGATTGAGATCACGCTCAACCTCACCTGTAAAGTCGTTGAAGAAGAAACAATCAATGACGATTCTCAAGATGGACAAGTCCCTTTCTCAACAAGCTGAGGATGCATCATATGATGGTGGCGCCATTTCAAAGGGAGAAATGGCAATACTGAGAACCCAAGCGGAACAAGCTGTTCTCATGAGAGTTGAAAGGGAACTAAAGGTTATCAGAGGCTGATCTATTTTACAACAAGACACAGAACACACACAGAGATACGACAAACATTATTTATATTCAGGCGGGGAGTTCAAACCAGGCGAAACGATATTTAAAGGAAAGGATTCATAAGATATACATATCATAAAACACATTACAGGACGACTCGTAAAAAAAAAAAACTCTTACCATGCTCATTAAAAAAAAAACTAACCATTCTATGTACACCGGATCATCATAGAAGACCCCCTTTTTTTTTTCCTGTATATGACTGAAAACCCATTATACTTTGTGTCTGGCGGATGCATCCACATGAAGTGGAGACCAAACACCTCTGACAGAGTCGTTGATACTCTCAACCTTTGCGTTTCTCTTTCTAATGCGTTCACCAGATGCATCTCTCAAGAGATCGAGCTTGTTCTGCAAAAGATCCATGTTCAAGTTACGAACACAAACAGCCTTGTCTTTACCATTGCTGTACTCACCCTTGATTACCGGATGACCAGCCTTCTGGACAACCTTGAACTCGATCTTTGGGTTCTTCTGTGCGTATGTGTTGAGTCTGAGCCTGAGGAAGTCACGGAGACCTTGTGATGAGCCACCAGCCTGATCAAACTGGATGGTAATACGCTTACAGGCGAGAACAAAGGCACCTACACCGTTCTGTAGCACTGGGAGCTTTGGGATTGGCTTGATTGGCATTGCTTTTTGGTGAATTTGACCTTCCAACGCTGGTATTTAAATGTACCGTTTCCATCGTTTTGGGCGAATTTTTTCGTTGGCTTCCCATGGGAGGTGGGACGGTTCGGGGCGCACTTTTGTTCTTGTTTTCTTTGTGGTTATTGTTATGGGAGCTGCTGGTTTTGCTTATCCTCCACTTATCAACAAGGGTAAAAACCCATTTGGTGGCCTTTTTGTACAATTCGAGGTCCAAAGCCATGTTCTGTCGAAACATCACCATGCTCAGAGTTGTTACTCGTAGCATTTCCACGACGAGAGTACTTCACAAGAACTCGGTCATTTCATCTCTCAATGTCTTGGGAGATGCTGCCGCTCCTCTCAACAACATCGATACTGTCACCAGGGACTCCATCGCATTCTCTTCAGGTACACTTGTGAAGAACAAGGCCTGCTTCCTGGTTGCAAACCAAGTACTAGAGTTTGAGCCGAAATATGAAATCAAGAATGGCTTCATGGTGGAGTTCTCCCCGGAATCTCTCGAGTTCCTCAAATTGATAAACCCACAGCCTGATCTTATCGTCATTGGTCTGGGGTCGAAGAGTAGACTCTTGTCTCAGCTGAACTTGAATGTATTCCAAAACTTGGGCGTCCGCGTTGAAATATCAGATACCAAGAATGCTGCTAGAAACTTTGACCTCCTGGCAACAGAAAGACCGAACCAGATTGGAGCCATTCTCCTACCCCCAAATGTCTGAATCTAGCTTGTTAAATCCTATTTATTCATCTATTTATTCGTTTCAATGAGTTTCATCAACTATTTATTTCCTAATATGTTTTTTTTTTTTTTGGATCACTGTAGAGGAGAGTCAGTATTTGGCGGAAATCTCCAGTAGGAATCAATCTTGGATATAAGATTGTATGTATAAGACTTAACTACTTCACGAGTGGCATTTTTTAAGGCTTTTTGGTGCCCTTGAGCAGTTTTAAACCTTTTATATGGATTTTTTTAAATTAATTTTCAAGAAAAAAAATAGAGTCAATTATTAGTTCATAAAGTTTAGTGGCACACTTTTTGTATTATCTTCTTTAAAAAGGATTCAATTTGGGACATTAAAATACCAAAGAAAGCAGATTATTACTACTTAGAGGATTCCATAAAAAGAATACATTTTTCAACTACATAGATTCCTATCTTTTAGAGCACCTGTTCATTCGATACCCCAATTAGATATATCTTTTACGAAGGAAAATTGAGATGAGTTAGTTCGTAACAAAAACGTTGCAAATATTAGCAGACATCTGCAAACCTTCTAGCAGCCAATTCATGTGTAAGTAGTGGTATTGGGCTTTGTCAAACAATAAACCAATAATCGATCTACAAGCGAACACGTGTAAAATCTTCTTAAAAAGTCTATAGTGACACAATTACCAATCGTCATCATCCTCTGCATCCTCCTCATCGCTATCCACTCCCATCTTACCAGCACGAGCCTTTAATGCCTCTGCAAGACCTCCGGCAAGACTACTCTCCTCTTGTTGTTTAGCCATCAGGGCAGCAGCCAATCCACCAGCAAGACCACCAGATGCGGCTGCAGTAGAGCTATTAGTCGTTACTGGTATAGAATACTCTTGTTGCTGCTGTTGAACGACCGGCTGTTGTTGTTGTTGTTGTTGTTGTTGTTGTTGCATTGGTGGAGCACTATTTGCGGTGGATGGCGGAGCACACTCAACAACGTAGGCGCCTGGAACCCAGCCTTCCTTTGAACCATCAAGTAGTTTAGCCAACCACCAGCCATTATTTTCCTTTCTTAAGATGTAAACAACCTGGTCTTTGGAAATTGGCAATTCAGATGCAGCACCAGTACCAACAAAGTCATAAGCAGCCTTGAAAGTTGGAAATTCTGGAGTAGCAGCTGGAGGTGGTGGAGGTGGTGGAGGTGCAATATTTCTAGTTGGCTGAACCTGAGATGGTTGTTGTTGTTGAGCCTGTGGTTGCGGAACAGGCTTCTTTTGTGGCCTTGGAGGTGGTGCCTTCTTAGAAGTAGGTTGTTGTTGGGTTTGTGGATGGTAAACACTGGAAGCAGCAGCCACTGCAGCAGGTGGCGCCTGTTGTTGTTGTTGTTGTTGTTGTTGTTGTTGTTGTTGTCTAACAATAGGCGCAGGTGGTGGAACCTTTTTCACAACAGCTGGTCTAGAAACAGTGGAAGCAGATGGCGCCCTGTAGGTGTTTCTTGGTGAAAAGTCTAATGCTTCACCAGTAAATTTCTTCTTTGGCTTTGGTTGAGAATTAGATGCTGCGGGACGACCTTGACGGACAGTAATGGTACCAGATTTGTACAAGTCACCACGCACTGGAGCAGTTTCACTTAGCGCAGTCTTGACAACATGGTATTTTCCTGGTTTCTTCTGATACTTGATAGTCGAGTCAATATGGATATTGATACTATTGTTCAACGTCTTCAACTGAGTTACCAATTCGGTCTTGGACCAAAGACAGATGAACGCATCAACAGCCTGTGATTTTTGTGAAATTGCAATCCAATCATCTTGCAAGTTTGAAAGACCCAAATAGTTGATATTGGACACTGGAATACTCAATTCTGTGTTGTATGATGCCTTTCGATCAACGACTTGATGTGCGACGATGTAAACAGTAGATGACGTGACAAATACTTGTCTCGGAAGTCTCTGCGAAGATCTACCAAATTTGGAGTGCAATACTTCACAATCACTTGAGAAAACAACCTTCTCCTTGATACCAGCCTGGTTCTTCACAAATGCACCTCTAGAGTTGCGTTCATTGGCATTCAAGTAATCTCCCATGAACTGCCTGAAACCGAGCAATGACATCGAGCGACGTTGTTTTCTTGAGCCAAGAAGTCTTGTTCCATAATCACGGAGTTGCTCGTATTGATTACCACCTTGTTTCTCTCTCCAGAACCTTTGCAACTTGATTGCGGAGTCAATTCTCTTCTTCATAAACCTTCTAATGGCTCTTTGAATTCTAGCAGCCATGTTATGCCAGTATCTATCTCTCAAACTCTCCAATCCGAACAAGGTCTCCGGAGTCTTGATGAACACTTTTGTGGTACCCATCTGGTATTCAGAAGGTGGGATTGCAGAATCGTTGAGGATATGCGCCACGGCTTGTTTGATATCACCAGTCCAGGTATAATCACCAGCATACGAACACTGCGGGGATAGAAGATAGAATCTTTCGACAAACTTCTCAAAAGTTTGACGATAGGCAAAACCTGCTCTTCTAATTCTGACATTTTCCTTTAAACCCAAATATTTGATCTGGTGCAAAACTTGTTTGTCGTCAAATTCCGACGGAGATCTATTTTGGTTTGGTTTGATCGTTCTAATGTAGGAAGGCTGAGATTGAGAAAGTGTATCAACCAATTCATTTGCAGACTTGATAATCTTATCACCGGCAGTTGGCGGTCTCTTTCTAGAGCCGTGGTCAACTGGTTTTGGAAACAACGTGTGGATAAATGCGTTTTGAGAAGTGGCCAACATCTCCATTAGATCCTTTTGAAGTTGATCCTTGTTCTTGTCGGTCATTTGGTTAATGTTATAGGTGACATCACCGGCATAGTGCTTGACAAGGAACTTTGCCTGTCTCAATTCAAAGTGTTGGTTCGAAGTCATCAAGTTCAGCCTTTGGGCAAATGAGGCATCACTTTCATCACTTTTGGCATGGGCAGTAGCACAAGCATCGTTCAAGGCTGCAAAAACACCCGGTGGTCTCTTTGCCTCGATCAGATCCACAACAACCTTGTTGTTGAAGAACTGGATTGGAGTCCATTGAATCTGTTCACGAACATATTCATCCTGTTCTGACTTCAAAGTCAGTTGGATGAAGATCTGTTGCAACTTTTCATTGACGTAGTTGATACACAACTGTTCAAACGAGTTGTTCTCAAAGATTTCAAACCCATAGATATCCAAGATACCAATAGATTTGGACTTGTCACCCTTGTCCAAGACCTTGTTCAAAATTACAATGATGTGGTTGAATAACTCAGAATACATGGCAGCAGCCAGGGCATTCTTGACCGCAGTGGCCTGAGTCGGGTTTAGAGGAATGTCATAGGTCTCATTCATCGTTGTCATGACCCTTGTAACGAGAGAATTGACCAAAGTCTGTTCGTCAACTGACAAGAGGTACGCAACGAATTTTGTAACCGAAGTGTCTCTAACGGTGGAGTTTCCATGTTCGTCTTCAACAAAGGTGATGTTACCGATCCAAAGCACCGCGGCAAGGATCTTAAAGATCTGATCCTGCTGCTGTTGATCGATACCAATGATCTTCATAGCTTTCAAAGTCTCCTCAAAGTCCTTCACATCGTCGATTCCTTCAACGGCTGTTGTTCCGCTTGTATAGAGGTACTTGTCTGGACTTTGGACACCCAACGTCTGTCTGTAGTTCTCCGATGCAGCCTTGGTGAACTGGTAAAAGATATGAAAGTTTCTCTCACCTTTGTTTTGGCCGACAACCCTCTGTTTCTCCAAGAGGTAATTCGTAATCTTACCACTAACGGGTTCAAACTGCGAGTTGAAGTTGATCTCCAGATACTTTCCGTGCCTGGAGCTGTTGTCGTTTCTCAGGGTCTTTGCACAACCAAAGGATTCCAACAATGGGTTTGTCGCCAGAACAATGTCCTTGATCTCGGAGATTGAGCCGTTGGAGACAGAGGTGGCAGTAGCAGCGGCAATGTACTGCATGATACGCTTCGCAGCCTCTGTCTTACCTGCACCAGATTCACCAGAGATGATGACACATTGCGATTCGTTATAAGCCTTCATGTTATAAACCATCGATTCAGCAACGGCAAACACATGAGGCGGTACTTCCAACCTGTTTTTACCCTCGTAGGAGCGTAGGACATCGTCGGTATAGATACCCAAATCACGGAACGGGTTCACAGAGATCAACACATGGCCGATGTAAGTGTAGATGGTACCGTTCTCGAACCGCTTCTTCAAATTGTCATTGATAGCATCATCGGTGATCTTTGTCAGCAGCGTGAGGTCCGAAACACCAACTTCCCTCTTCTTGTGCGCGTCAAAGGTGGCCTTTTGGATTCCGTTACGCTTCGGTGGCTGTTGCTTGTTACCCTTTCCAGGTCTCCTGGTGATGGCCATGTTTCTGTTTCTTCTTCTTCTTCTTCTTCTTCTTCTTCTTCTTCTTCTTATCTACTGAAGATAGTGTTTTTACCCTTCTATGCACACTTTTATTTCTCTGTTGTTGGAATTATACAACAAACACAGTTATAATACAAACAACCGTTGCAGATATATATATATATATATATATATATAT
>JAJMLK010000222.1:0-10757 GCA_030564145.1 Williopsis takata
GGGGGGGTAGCTGACTTTGCCCCTACAACTAGTAAATCAAAAGATCTCCAGTTGTTCCAGAAAATCTCTCAAGTGTTTCCATATACACTCCAAACTTTTCTGAATATCAGGGTAAATTTTGACGCGTACCATAAACTAGCTTACCTTCTGATCAATCCAGCTCATATGACGGGAAAATGCGCACGAAATATACCCGATCAATGCCACAGAGGTTACTAAGAACCACAATACTCTCAAAGAATCCTGTACTTCCTTGGGAACTGAGGTGCAACCCTGGAATGACCTCCATATCGTTACTGAAGTGATTCCAACTGAGACAGAAGTTGAAAACATTGAAACTTCATAAATAACGGTGCGATGCTTCTTGTACCACTTAACCAACGAGAAGCGATTCTTTTCTGTTGTATCATCATTTTCATTAAGCTCCTCTATAAATTCATTCACTTCAATCCTTTTCATGTCTTCTTGTATGTGTTCTGAGTCGGCTGAATTATTCACCATTTCAGCGTCACTGTCCTTCTTGTATGCAGATGGTTTGAAACAACCATACGAATGAAAAAAAAAAAAAAACATCAGTCTGGTATCCAGCCTCTTGAACTAGAGAAACTAACTTTCTCCAATTCAGATGAAGAAAGAAGGCTTTCCTCTCAATCTGAGGTATTTGAGTTCAACTAGAGAGGAATACCGCAAAGCAGGGCGAATGACTCATGTAATATGTGGAAGGAGACATTTTACTAGAACGAATGAAATATACCAATCCTAATGAGTAATCTAAGAGCAAATATGGTGTTAATAGTGTTGCCAAATGTTGTACCACTTCAGTCGCCCAAGTCTTGAAGTCCATCTTCACCGATCTCTAAGATATCTCTGAAAATCCATTGAGAATAGATGGAAACACTCTACAAATCTTATCTGTTATGAGCAATGCCTCTTAATTATCTATTCTATATATAGCTCTCCAACAACCCGCCCCCCCCCTAAACATTATCATCTTCATTATTTGAAATAACCTGCAACGCACATGAACGATGGTATGATAGTACCCTCACAAACAGCCCAGCAGCAACCACCCACGAGATAACAAATATAAGCAGCTTCTCCTCCTTAAAAAGTAACTGTGTGCGATACGCAAGGTATAGAGATACATCGTACAAGATTCCGAACGCCACTATCACCAAAGAGAGCACAAGATCACCCACAGGTTCATTGTAAAGACTCTGACCTGTGACAGACTGTACTTTATGCAAGCTTCTACTCAGCAAACCCCATAATACCGCTATTATGGTCCATATGAGGGCAAATATCGTGTATAAGCACAGTCGGGAGTGATAGGGTACTATGCCGCCAAGCTGGACGAACAGAAGAAGGTTTGCGGACATGGTGGAGAACAGGAAAAGTGTTGTGTGCGGCGTCCACTTTGAAGAATGCCCCGAAATCACTTCACCCTTCTGTAGTTCTTCATATTTACCGCTATCACTGCTGTTTGATTTCTCACAAATCCCATCCTCATCGATAGCTGGATCTCCATCTGTTTCATTGGTTGTTGTGTAACATGCCGTGGCAACGGAGGGTAATAAAGAGATCTGTTCCCCTTGCTTTTGGTTCATCCTCCTGATGGCCTCAAGAATAGTTGAGGAGAGAAAGGTTTAAATTTTGAAGGAAAAGTTTTTGTTTGGGTTTCATCGCTCAATTCCTTATCAGCCATATATGCCAGCCGTCCCAGCAGCTTTGTTGTCTTTGCACAGAAACAACACACCGACAAAAAAATTGGTCTCACATTTCTCAGGGGAAAAAAAACCTAATCGAAGTGAGGCGTCTCCTTCAAAACGCAGGGGGGCAAAACCAACGGGTCTTGTTAACACCCATATCCACTACTAGGTGGACTATATGATAAGAGCTTAAGGGCTTCTTCATTGGCTTCTTCATTGACTTCCAGCTGAGATCCCAAAGGTGGTGGACAGCCTGCTATTCAGGCACAATGAGAGACGTACGCTATATTTGTTTAGTTTAGTTTCAACCGCTAAAATAACGGAGCAAGTCTGGGCCGATGCTGTTGCTGTTTGGCCGGGAAATTTCTTAGGGCTGGCTGAGAGAAGGAATGTGTGGTAGATCCCAAACAATACAAAACATGAAC
The DNA here is from genome assembly GCA_030564145.1 of Williopsis takata. Taxonomy (NCBI): domain Eukaryota; kingdom Fungi; phylum Ascomycota; class Saccharomycetes; order Phaffomycetales; family Wickerhamomycetaceae; genus Williopsis; species Williopsis takata. Next base: position 2,135 of record JAJMLK010000222.1, read on the forward strand.
CGATTGCCAATTGTGGAAATGATGAGGGGAGTAAAACCACTCAGGAACACCCAACAGCAAAGATAACGGTATTGGGGTTTCTCATTTGGGATGTGTTGCCTTTTTAGAGCTCTGAAACGTTATCAGAAACGGCTTTTTTGGCCTACTAGGTGCATTGACATCCATAGTATTTGCTCAAGTCATACATTTTACTATACTCAAAGAGGTTGGTTGTGCACAAAAGATGGCTATAAGGATAAATCCCTAACAAACTCTGTTAGATCCTTTGCCAATCCAACTTTTTATCCGGTCATGAATACCCAATTACTCTTATACAAGTAGCGATATCCAATCCTTAAGTGGTACTCTCATTCACTGTCTCCCAGGCTTTCACTTCTCAAGTCTTTTTATCTCCTATTGGACCATCAGGCTTTGGCTCAACTGGTTTTTCATGAGTTTTAAGCATCTCAATTCTTCTTTTCTCTGCGCGTGCCTTTACAGCAGCTTTAAATGTTTCTAGACATTTGGATTGGTGTTCCTTGTTCATTGTGATGCTTGCCTAGTAACAGTTACCTATACAGGATGGATACTGGGAAGAGATTAGGGCTTTGCGAAATACTGATCTCCTAAATACGACAGAAGAGAAAAAGCTCTCATAAGAACGCATTTATTCTGGGCTGAGATGAATACTACCAACTTTTAAACTTGGGGACATATTTTGTGCGTTCTTTTGAGTATTTTCCGTTGAAGCGTTACTATACAGTACGGTAAATCTCACCTTTTCCTTGCTGCAATACCTTTTTTGCTCTTTTATGGTACAAGCTTATCATCATGCTAAAGCATATGCATCCAATCAGCCATGCAGCTACACCAAGAGCTAGCTGCAGCCAAAAGCCAACTAGTTGGGGAAAAAAGGCACTGTAAGCATGCATGCTGAGATATGGGATACTGGTTATTACAATTGGAATGAGATATCCAACTTCACCAATTGGTTCAAAAGGGGGTTCAGACTCTCCAAGCTGATCAATTGCATCAATTGAGGTCTCCCTTATATTGCAAAGCACGAGAAACAGTATCAACTCCACTGTGAAGAAGAAGAGACACACTATGAACTTCATGCCAGTGGAAAATAGAGGGCAATTATTCACATTCATGAACAAAATTGTCGACACCATAATGAAAAGAACTGCTGCATAAAACAGAGCAGAATCGGAAGACTCATCTCCTGGTTGAATACATTCTGTACTTTCATCACCAACAGCGTTCATGAATGGCCGATTAATTTCCAGTTGATTGGTAGCCACTTGTCCTTCTTTATTTTGATTTACTAAGTATCGCTCAGGTGATATTTGCGAGTACTGGATCATAGTTACTTCTCTACAGTAATCTGGAGACGTACTAAAGCTGGAAAGGAAGAATTTCATGCTTGTTTAAAATGAGCACGTCGGCCTGAGAGGAATTTTAAAAAGCATGGTGGAAGCTGGTATAGTCGTCACTGAGAGCTTTTATGCCACAAATGCAATGGTCAAGTTTCTCCGAGTCATTTCTTAGCGATTGATAACAAATTCTACAGGGTACTTGGAAAAGATGTTCATTTGCGTAGCTCTCTGCTGGTGGCCTCATCTAAGTGTGATTTCATTTCTTCGTTGGGAATTTTTTATCAAAGGGAGACCAATGAACAAACGGCGCGAGGTCAAGTTTTCGAGAATTTGAATGAATGCACTAAATAGATACACTTCCCACGAATATTTAATTCATCCTCGATTTGTAGGATTATCGACATCTTCCCTTAGCCTTCCTTTTTGTGTGCAAAGTGCTCGTAAACGGATGCACTGACATAGGACCTTAGGTTTTAAGGCTATGTACTAAATAACAAACAAGGAAATTGATACAAAATTTCTCACCAGAAGAAACATGAGTTTGAAAAAGTAGATATATAAGAGAGAAGATTTGGTTCCACATACTTGTAGCGACGTAAGCTTTGTTTCACAATCATGAAAAATCTATCAAGTCCATTTAAATGAAACATCTACCACCCAAATGTCTCTGTGTGAAGATAGAGCTCCTCAATCTCACCGCCAATCACCTTTTTCTGCAGTTGTGCGCACGCATTACCGATATCCTGCTGAAAACCTGCTGTACCTGAACAAATCATAGCTGTTCTATTCAGCAATGGCACTGTGAGCAAATAATTTGCCATATCTGGTTTGCTATCGAGGTGGATTTTGAAGAGAGATCCATCGTTGTATTCCATCTTCTCCTTGATAATCTTTGAAACAATACCATCATGAGAATTTGTCACAAAGATATTGATATCACAATATTGTTTGACGAACCCTTCGTCCAACATGGATAAGAATTCTGATTGGATCCAATCGACATCCTCCATTGACTTCACAACCCATACAAATTCCACTTTTTTCAACCTATTGCTCAACAAGTTGACACGTTGTGCTACGTATTGCAAAAAGGGCAGTGTCGCTGAAATACCACTTCCAGAGGCCATTAGTACCAACTTGTCAAAGGCAAGAACATCCCTTGGTATTCCGCCATATGGACCATCGACATAACACTGCAGCTGTAGCGAGTTTTCCTCTATCAAGTTGTACAACTTCTTGGTCAGCCCACGCTGTGGTTTGACAACGAGCTTTAAGGGATCATTCCCTGGGAGCGTGATGATTGAGAAAGGATGGTTGTCTAACGTGTGCCAGCCATTCAGCATAAATCTTATAAACAAATGCTGGCCAGGCTTCCAGTAGATATCTGGGTGGAACACGTTGATTTCAAAAGTACCACTAGGCAATTTCTTCAAGTGCGCCCGTCTTGACTTGAAGGCATGGTCGTTTGGCCTCAATGTGGTTTTCACGAGTGCTCTATATATCCATTGAGACAAACAGAAGGCAATGGTGCCCCATACGTACTCTTGACCATTCATGGTTCCAAAGACATGCCATGTGAGCAGTCCCGTGTAGGTGAATCCCAAGATCCAATGGCTGTGCCACCAGATCTCGTAGCAGAGATATCTTGAGAACCTTGTGCCGAGGAAGCAAATGAGGAACAGGCACACCAATGGAGGTACACCGTTACGATACAATAAATTCGTATTCCAATTCTCTCTTAAATTTGATAGGCCGCCCTCCCAAACTTGCTGCAAAATAAAGGGAAGAGTATGAATCATGCTGAGGATGAGCGACAGCCATCCGAGGATCTGATGTAATACATTCAACTTCTCATAGCTCACACCAGTGAATGCTGATATGATATTTGTCTTTCCAGACATCACAATCATAAATGGCATTAGAGCCAAAACTGACATACCAGCTCTCACTGCCAACGGGGCAGTACCAAATCCACCACACCCTCTGTACAAATGTCCTGGCCCAAAGACGGCAGCAAGCACGAATGCAAATGTTGCAATGACCAACAAAACTGTTCCAAGCGACGGTGGAAGTCCTGTTAGACGTGACAACCACACGGGGAATCTTCTATATCCAACTATTCTTCCAGCAGCAACAGCTTTGGAAAAACAACCAAATGATCTGTCGCCATTTCTATAGCTCCAGTCCGAGTATCTGTAGCATATGTTTCTCATAGCTCCCACGGCTATCAGCGATGAGCAAAAGTAGAGAACATACCAGGCATAATTCTGCTGATATGCCCAGGAGTGGGTCCCCGCCCGAGAGATCTCCATAAGTGCCATGAAGGCATCCGTGTCCTGGTCTTTGAGACAGTCCACACCCTGGTAGATTGTCATCACTATCCTCCTTTCCTTCTCGTTAGCTTATGAGTCATGTTCTATTGGCTTGGGTGGGTCCCATACCTCATGGGACGGAGGGGGCCACCGTTATATCTATCACAAACCAAATGTTTTGCTCGTGCATAAATAAATTTGCTCGTTCTACGGGGAGCAAGATGAATGCCCACCGATAAAAGGGGTGGGGGGATGACCTGCGTTGGCCATAGAGCGATCGCACTAAAATATGCTCTCATTACTATACAAGCTTTAGAGCGTCTTTGATTGGTAAAGATCCACTTATCAGCGGGATAACCTTCTTCACCGTATTGCTGTGGTTCAAACACTCCAAAATGGCCAACGCAACGTCTTCCCTAGAAATTCCCAGCTTTGCACCATCTGTGGTCATTTTGATACCCTTTGCATAGCTATTAGTCACGGTAGGATCCATAACCTTGCCTGTTGCCGGCGTATCTAGTAGCAAGCCAGGCTGTAGAATGGTGTATGGGATATCCATATTCATGATAACCTCGTCAGCATACTTCTTTGCGATGTAGTAGGATCTCAATGAGGTTTCCCACCAGGCATCTCTATCTGCAGCCAGTATAGCGCTCACGAGAACAAACCTCTTGATACCATTGGCCCTCACCGCCTCCGCCACTTTCACCGCACCGTCCAAGTCAACGCTAAAGGTCAAATCGAGTCCCTTACCACCGGCACCAGCGCTGAAAACAACGGCATCAAAGCCCTTGAGCGCCTTTGTGACTTGTGCTACCGGCGTATTGGTTATGTCAATGTCCAATGATGTCTTGACCCCCATCTGGTGGAACTTTTGGACTTGTTGAGCACTTCTGATAAATGCGGTGGTATCAAACGCTTTGGCAGCGTGTTGGCACAGAAGAGTGGCAACCTTGCCATTGGCCCCTATAATTGCGAGTTTCATCGGTATTTTGATCCTGCTTAGTAGTTCGCTGTGCTCTGTTTGGTCTGCTGTGTTAGAATCATTGATTGCTCTCTGGGCAATATTGGAGACCTTTATATAATATGGCACTGCGCTATTAGTTGATCATGTGACAAATGCTACGGTTGGGAGGTGCCAACGGTGCTCCACTTCGATATGTAGAACCAGGGGCTTTGATGTATACAAGATGTGTATCATTAGTTCACAACAGAACACCAAGTACAATTTTCCACCCCATATGAAGTTTCCATTTGTAACAAGAGCAAACAGTAAGAGCTTATTAGCTTAAAAAAGCTGGTTGTTTGGGATGTGATGGGGGGAAGGGAGGGGGGGGGTGTTCCGCCTTACATGGGGTTATTGAGACCCAGTTAAAATAAAGATCCTTTGGTATCAGTTGATACTGCAGGTATTCAACGGGTGAGCTACATACAGTTCAGTTGCGATCAAGACTTTGTGCTCTTGGTTGTTTATCGGCCCTTTCTCGCTCTTTTGAATTCCGAGATTTCCAAAATTTTTCACCTCATCGCCTTACACAAGTGATCTTCCTTTCTCTCGGATATTGATCGGACAGCACATATACAGGGTACCACAGATGTCCAACTGCTCAGTTGAAGACGCCCAAAAGGTTTTACAATGGATTGAGAACAATCAAGGGTTCTGGGATATCTCTCTGACCGTCAAGAACTCTCCAATCGGTGGAGTTGGCGTCTTTAGCTCACAAACGATTGAAGAACCTTCAATGGAACCAAAAGTCCTCATGAGATTACACAAGCCTTCGCTGCTATCGCCTTTGAACAGTTGCATTGCCAATTTGATCACAGATGAGGAAATAGATGGTGTGTTAGCTCTTATTCTGGCTTTCATCTACGAAAGAGATCAGAAGGACAAGTCTCCATGGTTTAACTACATCAGCACTATCAAGTACCACGACGAAAAGGGTCGATTAATTCTCCCACCAAGCTTGTGGTCAAAGAGTGAATGCTCACTTCTTTATGGCTCGGAACTGGAGCTCATGGGTGGTCTAGATGATGAGGAGACTCAGATGGCTTATGAGAGTGCTTGTTCTTTTGCATTACAACAACATGAATCTGCCTCATTACCTATTCCGTTTGAATTCGACATTGTGGATAAAGAAGAGAGTGAGCTTCTTGAGAAGTACAGTACCTTTGTCGCTATTTCCCATCAGATTTCTTGCCGTGATTTTGAAGTTGATGAGTTTCACCAAGTTGCACTCTGCCCTGGTGCCGACTTGTTCAACCACAGTGTGAGAAACAGCGTGAGGTTTGAGACTATCTTTGACGTTTGTAGCCAGTGCGGTGACTCCATGTGTGATCATATGATGGAGGAAAGGGAGGTTGATGAGGATGAACACATCGAGGATGAAGATCAAGACTCGGATTTAGAGTTAAGCGAAGACGAAGATGCTAAAGAACAAGACGATGAAGAGGAACAAGAACCAGAGTTCCAAGGAACCATGGAAGAATTCATAGATGTTATAGAATCAGCTATTGAAGAGGAGAAACGACTTGAAAAGGAACAGCCAACAGAAGAACGCTCACAGCCACAATTATTTGACGACGGGAAGCTTATTGAGCCAGATTCATGTGTTGATATCGTTCTAAATCGCTCTGTGAAAGCTGGAGAGGAGCTCTTTAACAAGTACGGAGACTTTGGTAACGCCGTCCTGTTGTCCAAATATGGGTTCGTTATTCCGGAGAATATCAACGATACCGTTGGCCTGGGAATCCAGTTCCTGAGATTGAAGAAAAAGAAACAGTACTCCAGAATGTTTTCATGGTGGGAAGAAGACGGTTATGATTCTGTGAGAGACTATTTAAACTCATCGAAACATGATCATAGCCAAGATCACGAAGATTGTGATGATGAGTGCTGTCAAGATGAAGGGGGTTGTCAAGATGGTTGCTGTGGGGGTGGAGAGGATGAAGACATTCCAAGCTGGTCCATGGAGATGAAGCTGGAGAACAATGGTGAGCCTTCACAGTTGACATATGCCATGGTGAAGCTATTGTCTCTGAATAGTGCAGAGTTCACAAAGTTCGTTGGAAAGGGTACAAAGATTAACTTACAGTACTTGACCACATCAAGTACCAAGGCGTACAAGTTGTTGGGACAATTGACTGAAGAGAGATCAAAGGTTTACAGCGATGCCAATTTTGCCAAGTTGCTAAAGTCCAAGAATAACAGAGAAAAGATGGCTGCGCAATTGATTACAGACGAGTTAGCAATTATAGATAGAGCTACGGCATATATCAACAAAAGATCATAAATAAACATTACAAGGTTTTTTTTTTTTTTTTTTTGACTATTTGGTAACACTTTTGATAGCCTCAATAACTTTTGAATGGAATTGCTTTGAACCTGCAATGACACCAGAACTGTTCAGATGGCGACCTTGACCGAAGTCCAACTCTTTACCGGTCATATCAGTCACAACACCACCACTCTCGGTGATGAGAATGTTACCAGCTGCATGATCCCAGATCTTCTCTCTGTAGGTGGCATTCACAGGTAATCTTAGGTACAACTCGGCAAGACCCTTGGAAAGGGAACAGTACTTGACCTGGGAGTCCAAGTTCAAGGTTTGCCCCTGTGGGATTTTGAGGTACTCCTTAATCTTTGACTGTTCATCATGGGAAGAGTGGCCCTTCTCCACACCTTCGCAGACTCTGATCTGCGAAGTTGATTCCAAGTTGTTCTTCATTTGGATGCGCTCACTTTGTGCCAAGTCTTCATTTACAGAGTCAAACAGCTTGGAATAATAGGAACCCTGTCCTTTGATAGCAGTGAACAACCCGCCTTTGTACGTAGGTGCCTCAAAGCTGTCAGGCAAATTTGGACAACCAATAACACCCAATTGCACGATGCCATCAACGATGAGGGCAAGGCACACGGCGTATTGGTCTCCTCTGAGGAAACCCTTGGTGCCATCAATTGGGTCCAAAGCCCAGATTCTACCGCTATTTCCACCAGCAGAGTTACCCATGTCAATAACTTTACTCACATGTTGCAAATTTTCAAAACTTGGGCCCAAGAGATTGCCATGGCCCTTGCTCAATTCTTCAAACTTCACATCGTTCAACTTCAACTCGTTCAACACTTTGGAGGCCAATTCAGCATTATCTTGCAAATCCTTGGAATCCTCCTCTCCAACAACCTCATCATCTGGAAAATTGTGCTTGATAGCGTTGATAATAACAGCTTGGGCACTGAAATCGCCAATTGTCACTGGGGACTTGTCATCCTTGGTGATTGTGTTGTTTGCCCTGTTGGCAAGTACCTGTTCGGAGACAGCTTTTGTCAGTAAGGAAGCCTTCTGAACGGCCAAGCGAGCAATGTAAGCCTCTCTTTCGTACATCTCTCGCTATATCTATATTACGGTAGAAGAACAACTGTCCATGGGTTACAGGCAATCTACGACAGTATTTTGATGATGACCACGGTACGGTGCCAAAGAACGACAGAAAATGGGGACAAAAGTGTGGCGCATGATGCGCTGTGGCGCCAGTGAGGTGGCTGATGGGAAAATTGTTGGTGACATAATCAATGGTGTGCGGGTGTATCAAACCCTCATAAGTTTTTGGTGTGTGTAAGCCTTCATATCCTTCGGTATCAAAAAAAAAAAAAAATGCTACTTCTTGAACACACAGATTGTCACATCTTATAACAAAAGAATGTGTGAATAGGTATACTTAACTGGCATCCTGTGCTTGTAAAGCGATTGGATGGAAGCTCTTTCTGAAGATCGCCATGTTTGCGATCAAGTTTGTCAGAGTTGATTCTTCAGCTGATGGAAGTTCCCCCTAGTCTAGCCATTGTACACATTCAACTGCTCTACGTTGTTGCATATATGTAGCTGTGGTATTAATAATATCAAGTATTAAAGTGTCATATTTTACTCTTGAGATAAGTAAGGGACACAAGTGTGTATA
>JAJMLK010000223.1:0-16499 GCA_030564145.1 Williopsis takata
AGAAGAAGAAGAAGAAGAAGAAGAAGAAGAAGAAGAAGAAGAAGAAGAAGGAGAAGAAGAAGAAGAAGAAGAAGACAAAAGCATAATCTATATCAACACTGCTGTTGAAAGTATATTTCAACAGTGTTTAATATCTCCTACAACTTTTAAGGTAGAATAATAACAATGAAACCAAAAAAATAAAAAAAGGCAAATATGCGTGCGTTAGCTATGTGTGTTTTTTTTTTTTGTGTGTATGTGATGTGATGTGATGTGATGTGATGTGTGTTTTCTCAACAAAGCTAATTGGGAAAAAGTAGGGATTAAAGACAGTAGTTGTTGTAAAACAAAAAAGAGAATCAAATATCATCATCATCTGGTACGAATAACACCGGCAGCCATGAGGATCTGTACCTTTCTGGCAACGTCTGGGTTCTTCATGTGTTCTTGCAGGGCCTGTGGGTTACCTCTGGCCTGCTCCAAGATGGAGTTCATCACAGGATCTTGCAAGATGGCTGCAACTTCTGGGTCCTTTGAAACACGCGCCATAGTCTGCTCTGGTGTTTCGTTTGGATCCGCCTCAAATCTTTGGGAGAAGGCCTTGTGGTACAATTGGTCAATCTCTCTGGAGTTGGAACCGTTGTTCACCTCGGCATCCTTTGCCCTAGCGGCATCAAGCGTTTCAATGGCGTTGGAAAATTCCCTAACGGCAATCTCAGCGGTGGCCTTACGGATGTACGCTCTGATAAAAGTTGGATCCTTCTTGATGGCAACCTCACAGTCCTTGATAGCATCTGGGAAGGACATGAGCTTGGCCAATGCAGCAGCTCTGTTGGAATAACCTCTGGCGTCTTCAGGTGCACGCTTGATCATCTCACCATAGGCCTTTACGGCATTTGGCCAGTCACCTTTGGTGAAGTACTCTTTACCTTGCAATCTTGCCTCTTCAGCCTTCTCTGGGTCGATGTAGCTCTTGCTCTCCTGGTCCTTGACCAACTTCTGGGTGTTTCTCAACTTGGTCAACACATCTGGTGTTCTGTGCTCTGTCAAAGATTTCTCAAAAGCGTGGATGGCATCTGCGTAATTTTCCAATTTCAAATGGGTGGAACCAATTCTTGCAAGTGACTTTGCAATAACCTTGTAGTCAGCTCTCAATTCACGACCCCTTTCCACGGCTTCGTTACAAGTAGCAATCGTTGTTTCGTAATCACCCTTCTCAAACTCAGCGGCGGCTCTGTTGTTCAAATATGTCACATCCTTGTGAAGATCCCAAGCCTTGTTGTAGAGGGCAATTGCCTCGTCGAACTTTCTCTGCTTGTACAGCTTGTTACCTTCAGCCTTGGCCTCATCAGCCTCTACTTTGGTGTCAATGACCTCTGGCTCTTCATCCACAGCGATAGATTCGGCCTTTGGCTCACTCTTTGGTTCAGGAGCAGGAGCAGACGAAGAAGTGGTTTGTGGTTTTGGAACAGAAGTGTTCTGGGATGGAGCTGGACCGTCATCGTTCAACCCCATTGGAGAATCACCATCGAGGTCAACGCCAAGCAATGAGGCCATGATAGTCATTAGTCTTGGGTCCGAGAGCATTTCCTGGCCACCTGCACTTGGGTTTCTAGCCATGTTGATCACCTTGGCGACCAATGCTGGGTCCTTCATCATTTCAGCAGTCTTTGGGTTCTTCTTCAAGTCTTCAACCAAATTTGGGTTGGAAAAGATCTTACCCAATCCAAAATCTGGCGCAGAGTTTCTGGACTTGACCGCGTCTTGGACACTCTTCAAACCCTCTTGTGCCATCTTGTTGGTTGGTTCCAACTCCAAGGCCTTTGAGTAAGACTTCTCAGCGTCATCCAACTGGCCGAGGCCAAACTCAGCAGCGGCAACTCTGGAGTAACCCTTTGGCCATGTTGGGTTGATCTCAACGGTCTTCTTTGCATCGGCCAAGGCCTTGTCGAATTGCTTCAAGGATGCAAAGGATGCGGAACGGTTGGAATAGAGGACGTGGTTTGGAGCAGAAGAGGCGTCAATGGCCTGGGTGAAGAGCTCTGCAGCCTTGGTGAAGTCCTTGGCGGCGAAAGCAGCGTTACCCTGTGCTTTGTACTCGTCAGCAGACATTTTTGTAGTAGTTGGTGGTGTACTGGATCAATTGAGTAGTATAAGGTGTGTTTGCTCCCTTTTCTGTTGTTGTTGTTGTTGTAGATGCTGTTTTTTAACCGCTATCTTTTCTTTTATGTTCTTCCGCCTTCCCAGGTCTTTCCCTCTCTATTTTTGTATCAAAACAATTTGGGGATCTTGAAACCCCCGGGTCTCCTTCTGGAAAGTTCCACCGTCATTTTCTCTATCCATCCATCCATCCATCCATCCAGACACCAACCAACATGTATTATCCTTTTAGGGAATATTACCTTATTGGGGGATGACAACGAAAATTATATAATCATTCGCAGTTATATTACATAATCATTCGATATCCAATCCAATTACGTAATATATGGGTTCTCTCCCTCTGTTTTGAGTGTGTGTGTGTGTACCAAAATGTTTTTTTTTAATGTTAAGGGCACATAGGTAATAGTCTTTCTCGGAGAGGGAAAGTTGAACTGTCATTTTTATTTTATTTTATTTTATTTTATGTTAATCCCTTTACTTATCTGGTTTTGTTATAGTGATTACAATACGGTACAATTCAAAGTATATACATATACATAACAACCATACACACATTACTCAATGCAATTCGACACAGCTACAGCCAACTTCCAACGTTGGCTTCTCAACAGCGGGTACCAGGTCTCTCCAAAAGTTGAAATTGCAGACCTCAGGCATTTGAGCCAAGGACGTGGATTGCTCGCCACGGATGATATTGCCGAAGATGAGGTTCTCTTTTCCATCCCTCGTAATGTCATGCTCAACATTGAGACAGGAACGTTGAGCCAGCTGGGAAACAACAGAGAGAAACTCTTGACGAATTATGACCACTGGGAAGGTTTGATCCTAACGATCCTCTTTGAATTGTCATTGGGTGAACGAAGTAAATGGACACCATACTTCAACGTTCTCCCACATGAGTTCCACAGTCTTATGTTCTGGTCTGACGAGGAATTGGAGAATTTGAAACCATCGTTGGTGTTGTCACGCCTTGGTCGGGAAAAGGCCGAAGAGACGTATAAAAAGCTCATACCATCAGCTCTACAAGATTTGGGATTCCCACAAGATGTCGAGGTGTCGTTGGAAAGATTCCACCAGGTTGCAAGCACAATCTTGTCATATTCCTTTGACGTTGAAAGACCGGATTTCGACGAAGATGAAGAGGATGACGAACAGGTCAAATTTGACGGCTACTTTAAATCCATGGTTGCACTTGCCGATACTCTAAACGCAGACACAGCACATTCCAATGCGAACCTGTTTTATGAACCGGAGTTTTTGGTCATGAAGTCCGTAAAGCCAATCGGCAAGGGTGAACAGATCTACAACACTTATGGTGACCATCCAAACAGCGAACTCCTTCGAAGATATGGCTACGTTGAGTATACCGGCTCGAAGTTTGACTTTGGTGAAGTCCCCTTGAACATCATCCATGAGACAATGGTTCAACACTTCCAAGTGAGCTATGAGTTTGTTCAAAAAGCTTTGGACCTCATCTCCCAATCCGAAGTTGAAGAGATCGAGGAAGACATCGTCTTGGATTCCTATGATGCCTATAGCGATGATGAAGTTCTACCGGAGGCACAGGTTTTGATTCAAACATTGGCGATTATTGGCCAAATTGCACAAGAAGAAAAGTACGAAGCACAGTCCACCGAAGTTCTCGCAAAGAATGTAAATAGAATCTTGAAGAAGTGCTATCAATTGATAGAATCTGGGTCTATGACGAAAAATGCCGTTCTTCTTTGGGAGTTGGCCGTCAACAACAGGCTTCAGGATTATCCAAGCCATGCTTTCAGAAACTTTTTGACTCCAGAACATAGCGAGCATTTGAATAAGGTCAAGATGAGCGAATGCATCTTGAAATCAGAAGTCAAGGCACTTCAAACCTGTTTGACGTCCTTCTCAACAAACTTCAAACACATTGACGACGAAAAATTGATCAGAAATATCTTGAAGAGAAAGAACACACAGGATTCCAAACGCGATACCAAGAGGCAAAGAGTTTGATTTTATTGGCATAACAATCGAGGCTATATATATATATATATATTTATATATATTTATATATAAACAATTCAAGTAGCCAATTTAAAGTCATTAGTTTTTCATATTCTTTGGCATTCCTTCATTATCACCAAGCATACGCAGATAAAGATGCGACTGTTGTGGATCTGGTTGCATCTCGGTAGTTGCCAAAGTTTTGAAAGTGTCATCGCTTGTTGCGATAGCCAACACGTTTAAACCTTCAGAGTTGTTGAAATCCAAAGAAACAACGCTTTGTTCGAATTTGGTGTACTGTCGAAGTCTTTTCTTGGAAACGTGATCCCAAAGACAGACGTGACAATCCGAACCTGCTGTGAACAGAGTGTTGAACTTCTTGTGGAATCCAAGGGCGTTTACCGGAGACACCAAATCCACATCGGATGCAACCAATCTGTGGCATTTGAAAGCGTATTTGTTTGCCTGCACATCTGGAGACGAGTCAAAGTATTCAATGGCAACTCTTCCTTCTATGGAACTCTGTGCATACCCTGTTCCATTTGGCATACATTTGAGATCTCTCGTTTGGTACCGCAGTCCACTTTCACGGATTTGGAAGGGCGTTTGCAAGTTACGCTTGTCATATACGTGCACCAATCTCTCTGACATTGCCACGACGAGATAATCCTGTGAGGAATCCATGGCAAATACCTTACCGGGTAACTTTATATCGTGTATCAATCTATTTGACCGTTGATCCATGTAATGAAGCGATCCATCCCAAGATCCAGAAACCACAAGAGTGTCGTCAATGTTGCATATCGATTGAACACCCAAGCCGTGAGATGGCCAGCCGAGACCCACGCTCTTGGAGTTCTCCAAGTCCAACTCCTGTACTTGTCCAGATGTGTCACCGAAGAAGGCCCTCCGTCCGCCTTGATTCCACGCCACTGTAGTTACAGGCGTATCCGTGGAAATCTTCACCATTGGTGCAGTAGACCGTTCCAAATCCGCATGTCGTGTGCCGTACAACCGCACACAACCATCCCAACTACCCACCAAGAGATGATGGCTCATCGGTGAGAACACAATGGAGGACACAACGTCCTGTGGCGCTTCTGTGAGCTCAACTGTGTTTTTATTTTTTTTTTTGTTAGCTATTTCAAAACGTTTTGCTGAAACATAAATATCCCCATCAAAAAGAATATATCCATGTTATTCTTTACACCTCTACTCACCAATAGAACTCATTCTTTTGATCCTTTTGTTTTTTTTTTGCCTATCTAAATAACGTATGCGTGTGTTGTATTGTACTGTGTTGTATTGTATTGTACTGTGTTGTACTGTGTTGTACTGTACTATGTTGTACTGTACTGTGTTGTACTGTACAGTGTTGTATTGTACAGTGTTGTGTTGTATTTTGGTTTGGGCACGTTAAAGAACAGCTGCCACACCCAAAGTTCGATGACGTCAGCAATGGCAACAATATTACATAACCATAATCTTACATAATATTACATTACCATAATATTACATAATAAATACATAACCATAATATTACATAATCATACATATGACGTCATTCAAAGATAAGAATATATTACATAATCAATATTGACCGAGAAGAAATAATTACGTAATATTTCCCTCTTTTTTGTTTTTGTTTGTTTTGTTTTTTGTGTGGGTGTATGGATGTGTGGGTGTATGGATGGTGAACTGAGGGCGTAAGATATTATTAAATTGCTGAAGGAAGAAGGGGAGGAGTGTACTACTGTGTGAGGAGAGAACAAAAGAGAGAGAAAAAAAAAAGGGTGGTAAGACAAGGATAAGGATAAGAAAAGGATAAGAAAAGGATAAGAAGCATAAGAAGAAGTATATACAAAAAAATGGGCCCAGTGGATCACACGCAGATATCCTCTTCGCTTTCATTTGTGCAAGACCTGTCAAACCTGTTCACGGATAGGGGTGGTAATGGTGGTAATGGTGGTTCCAGTGCGTCGGATAGCGCATCGGTTCACTCCAATGACAAACACGACGTTAAATCGAGGAGACATGGAAATGTACAACACTCCAATGGCTCAACAACAACTTCAGGTCAATCGACACAACTGACAGATATCCTCGTGGAGAAGTTGCTCTCGATGGCCATCCCACCATCAACAGAGGTTGGTGCGGAGACGCTACAAACCAGAGTGCGAGCTGGTAAACAGAGACCGGCGTTGAGCGTGCATATAATGAGTAAGAACTTCATCCAGATGAACTCAAGGCTCTCTGTTCCATTCGAATTTATCGATTCGGTCATAAAATTCTTCTCGTGGAGCCATCCTGCACTCACGCTAACAATTCTGATGGTGTATACTCATGTGGTGCTGAACCCATTGGCAATGATTAGCTTCCCATTCTTCTTTATACCGGTTTATATCATGGCTCCAGCGTACGAATCAACCCATATGCCAGAAATGGATACCGTCTTGGGGAAGCAAAACCCTGTAATTGCCGATGGTCCACCTTTGAAACAGGTTGAAATACCACAACCGGCATCGCAGTTTTCCAAGGAGTTTATTCTCAACTTGGCAGATCTGCAGAACCATATGGTTCTCTACACAAACTCTTGGGATTTTTGCGTTGAGTGGCTTTCCAAATTTGCATACTTTAGCCACGAATCGGTATCGGTGGTTTTCTTTTTGGCGTTTCTAACGCTTGGAACGTTATCTCTAATATTTGGAGACGTTTTGATCAGGTTTTTCCCACTTAGGTTGTTTCTGGTCGTGCTCGGATGGGCTATCACCATCGTGTTCCACCCTTATTTTTATGACTACGTCTTCAACTTGGTTTATTCCGAAGAGACGAGATATTACCTTCTAAACAGAACAAACAAATTAGAATCAGTTATCCAACAAAACTTTGAATTCAGAGAGCCACAAGAACAGAGAGAAGTGGAAATGTTTGAGGTGCACAAATTTAACCGGGAGTTGAAAGAATGGAAGCTGCTCTTTTATCTAGATTCGGATTTCACAAAGTTGACACAAGAGAGGATACTTGGAAACATCACAAACAAAGGTGTACAAACGAAATCGGATATAAAGCCTCCAATAGATTGGACATTTCTCAACACAGAAGACTGGAACATTGACCTTTCACCTGAAACGTGGGTGAAATTGCACCATGTCTCCTATGTTGTCCGTATTGATAATGAAACCAAATGGGTTTACGACGTTGAAGACAAGGATAACGACTTCCAGCCAAAGTTCCGCAGAAGAAGGTGGGCGCGAACGGTTGTTCGCCAATCACAGATGATTGATAACGATGGTTCAAAGGAGCCACCAGCAACTTCAACAACAACGGTAACGACACCACCAACCACCAACCACCACCACTACAACAACAACAACAACAACAACAGCAGGAGCAGCAACGAATACAACAACAGCAACGACGACGACGACGACAACGATTCCGACAACCAATGAGTTCATCCTCTAATGACTTCATATCCCTTTTTAAACGAGAAGAAAAAACAAAAAAGCAAAACTCAAACCCATGTAAGCTCAATTTACATCTTCATAAAGTCATCAAGACTCAGTAGACTTGACTTGTTGGCCTTCTCCTCAGCTTGCTTTTTACTGCTCAATAGATTTGACAAGTTGTTCTGCTTTCTCTTCTTGGCCCTTTCCTTGGCCTTTGTGGCCTTGACATCCTTGACATCCTCTCCCTTTGGGTTCCACTTTGCCACAAATGGTTCTTTAGCCACTTCTTTAGCCTTTTTCTTCTCCACCGGTTGAAGCAAGGGTATACTCATCGTCTTGTTACACGTGTTGCAAGAAATTCGAAGCCTTCTATCTCGAGGGTTGAAATCATCATATTTCCACCCCTGATGCTTTTGATCCTTCTGTACCTGTTTCTGCCTCTTCTTTCTTCCAGGCTTGGAGTATATCACTCTCATACTCATGTTAACACCAGCGATCAACAGACAACCACAATGTTCGCAAAACTTGACACCTTCAGAGATGGTTGGTGGAAGCGTGAGACCTCTATGTCCAGCAGTTTTCATAAGCTTTTGTGTATAGATGGCACTCAGCTCGGGCACCTGTGGAACAGAGTGGGTGAGATCGTATAGATGCTTTAGGTTTTTCACATTTGTATTCTCCATATTTTTTGCTCAGCACTGAAGTGGAGGAGGGCGACAAGGTTGTTAAAAAAAGCTTCTCCTCCCACCTTTTGGATGGTGCTTTGTTTGTTTGTTTGTTTGTTTGTTGGTTGGTTGGTTGTTGTGGCCTTTGTGTAAAACATCATCATCACCCATCGGAATTGACTTTTTTTTCCCTTTTCTTTTGGCATTTTTATTTCCGAAATTCCGATGGCACATTTGTTGTCACCGACGCAGCATATTTATTATACGCACAAACAGGATACACAAAGAAAGATGAAAGAAGACATATAGGAGGAGGAGGAGGAGGGGAGGGGGGATTGTAAACTACGAAAATCTTCTTCATAGATTTGTCTTTCGAAAGAATTTTTTTTTTTTTTTTTGTTTTTTGTCATTTCATCGTTAAATTCTACAAAAAAAAAAAACTGAGCCATACAAAAGGGAATTTGAAAAAAAAAAATGTAGAGTTTAAAAAGATCAATTCACTTATGTGTAAGTTTGTAGATCATGAGCTGGAAGAGTTCTAGAAGCTCTGGATCCTTGATATTTTCTTTGATTGGATTGTCATCAAGGTTGAGGGAACAAAGACCTTTGTAACCTTGGAAATGCCTAACCAACTCTTCGAACGATCCATCAATGGCATTTCCACAAAGGTTAAAATACTTCACGTGTGGAAACAACTTCTGGATTTTCTTGAGGTCATCCATAGTAATTTCTCCATCAAAGAGTCGAAGCTCCAATAGGTGATTGTTGATGCTGAACTTCTTGGAATCCTGTAATCTTTCCAAACAGAGACTGCCAACAAGCGTGAGTGATTCGAGGTGAGAAAAGACACCATTTACAACGGTTTCACTTGGCATTGTCAACAGTCTAAGGTTGTTCAACTTATCGCCGCAATCAAACTCTTTCAACTTTGTACAACCTGCAAGTTCCAACTTCTTCATGTTGGGCAATGAAGGAGCCACTAGTAACTTTGAAATGTTGCCGTTATTCGACAAGTTCATCACACGGAGTTGCTTCAAATTGAGGTTTGTCACACCGGTAATCTTGTTTTCGGAGAGGTCCATTTGTACCATTTCGTTAAAATTGTAGAGTGACAAGTCTATGCTTCCCCTTATAAAGTTATTCGACACGTCAAGATGCTGAACCACTGGAAGGTCGGTAAGAGTCTTGATGTTGTTGCCGTGAAGGACCAACTTTCTGAGGTTCTTCAAATTCTGAAACTGATGAATATTGGCAATCTCGTTGTTGCTGAGATCCAAAGTGTGCAGATTTTGGAACTTGTTAAAGTTCAGCACCTGGTCAGTGATACCATTATTTGCCAACGAAAGGAACTGAAGCCCCGATGGCAATCCATCCAATGTTGTAATCATGTTTGAGCTCAGGTTTAAATCCTTCAACTTTGGTAAGAATTGGTCCAAACTTTTCAAAGTTATGATGTTCTTATTGGAGATATCCACCGAGGTAACCTCATCCCAATCTGTTCCCGGTGGAATTGCATCGTTGAGAACTGATATGAGAAGCCTCTTTGTTTCAGAGTAGGAAAGATCGAGATGTGAAACGTTTGTCACCTGCGCTGGATCCATGGTTGTCATCGTCGTCGTCGTCATCCCTTCATCTTCGGACAAGTCCAAGTCAAAGCGGTCATTTTGCAACTTTGGGCGAGGTGCAACATTTGGATAGATCCATACACCATTCGAAAAGACCATTCCTTCATCCACTGGTGTTATAAGACGGATTTCAACCGGTACTTGCTTTTCAGGAATGTAGTCCAAAGTAACGAGCTTTGGTCTTATCAGCATTGGCTTTGCCATGGGAGAATCCTCCTCATATTGCAACGACATTGTCTTGTGAGTTTTGGGATTTGACAAGTCCGTGAACCAGTTCTTGTCTTCAAAGCTATAATCCGGTATCTGGTAGTTTGCAAAAGTCTTTCCAAAGAGGATGTTGTTGGACTTTGCCGGCGTTTCCGTAGAAATGTACTCCTTCTTCATGCGTTCCCAAGTGGTGTTGCTCAATGCGTTTTCATCATCATCCGTCCCACTGGTGTTATCGTCATATTTTCCTCCTCTCATTTCATCATCGTCAGATCTTACAAAGGCTTCACCAGAGACACTGCTGACAATTTTTTCTTCCTCAACTTTCATTGCGTTTTTAATCTTCAGCCATTGTGGGTCAGTAAGATTGGCATTTTCGTTGTGTATCACAGTGTCATTAGCACATTCAAGAGATGCCAAGTCAGAGTTTACACTGTAGTGGTATTGTGTATTCTCCTTGTCGTTTTCATCGTTATAATTGCTGTCCTTGTTGTCCTTGTTGTGAATCCATATCTTACCACCAAGCTTATCGTGGTAGTTATGATGGCTATCCATAGAAGGATGGGCCGTGGTAGGTGGTGTGTTGACAGACAACTCTCTAAACCTTTCTCTAAGGACTTTTGTTGGTGATTGTTCCTTCATCATTTTCTCTCTGTGTTACCTGTTCTAGTGTTTTTTTTTAAGACCCTTTGTTTAATTAATTGTTACTCCTATTGTGTGTTAAGGACCCTAAGTCAACCTAAACAACAAACACACACACACACACACACACACACACACACAGTTGAGACGTGAAGATTAGATTTTTTTTTAAAAAAAAAACAAACAGCAACAACACAAAAGTCTCTATACACAATCTGTATAAAAGGTCTAAAACGTACAAACTCAAAAGGTCAAAAGATCACAAAACACTCATACACTTCAAACCCACAAACCCACACAAAAAAAAAAAAGGTAAACAAATGCCTCGGAAGTTGTCGGGAGAGGACCGTCGCGCCCTCGGAAGTTTTAACAACTTTGTTCGCGAACTCGTTTTGTAAAAAAATTGTAAACAAAAAGTAAACAAAAAAATTGTAAACAAACAGCAAACACAAACATAAAACACATAAAACACATAAACGGAACAAGTTGGTAGGAAGTTACACTCTCTCCCTCTGTCAAAAAAAGATGAGCCGTGAAATTCCAGAAACAGGAACACCAGTTCACGGCGGTAACAACTCGAACCAGTCGCTCGACTACGACTCTTGGGTTTCAAGTATACAGGATGGTTTCTTCCAGGCTACTCCAATGACAAGCCATATACTACAGCACAGTACCTTCCAGAGTGGTGGTAGTGGTAGTGGTGCTGGATCATTGAACTCGCAGAACCCGCAGTTTTCAATTCCTCAACAGTCACAACATTTGCAACAACAACAGCAACACTCTATGTATGGTGTCAACATTTTGAGTGGCGCACAACTTGGCCACGACCTGAGTATGGATATGATGTTCAACAACTCACCAGAGAGGTTTTACCGGGATATCATTAACGAGTCTCCAGTTATGTCTAGAACCCCACAGATCGGACGCACTCCGCTGAGAAGTATGAACCTCAACTTTAGCACCCCAAATTTCCTGAAGAACATCGAAACTACCGGTCCGATGATGATGATGAACACTTCAGCAACGAAGAACTTTACCCCTCTGAAGAACCAGCTTTTCAATTCGAATGATATGTTCCAAACTCCTCGGGAGAGCAGCAACAAGGAGAACTCTACAAATTTGAACTCGTCTCCTACGACGATCAAGATGAGCTCCTCTGCCATTAAAGCAGACGAGGCGCCAAACGTTAGCAAGGTATTGCCACCATCACCCACTCCAGGTTCAAAGGTAAACAACGGAGTGAAAACTACTACTACTACTACGGCAGCAGCAGCAGCAGCAGCAAGTGTACCAAAAATGGGATGTTTTAAGAAAACCACCGAAGACGAGGCCAAACCGAGGACGAGGGCTGGTCATAGACATCCAAATTTTCAAATCATCATGACTGATGTCCATTCCTTTGCAAATAACATCAAAACTTCAAAGAGCAGGAAGAAGAAACTTACAAGATCGTCCACCACAATAGGTGAATCTTCAAAGACGATTCAAAAGAAATCTAATCTCAAGAGAACGCATTCACAACCGCATGCCAAATTGGGTACCAGCCTTGTCCCAACATTTCACAACAACAACAACAACAACAACAACAACAACAACAACAACAACAACATGCATGATCCATTTGGCCAAGGTTTTGAAGGACAGCACTCTGTTGAAATGTCACAAGGGATTGTACAAAATGTCTTTGAGAATGCAGAGGGGACTATGGAGATTAAAGATGAAAGCTGATATGATATGATATGATGTGATGTTGATACGATTGTTTAGGTGTGTGTGTGTGTGTGTGGGTTTAATTTGTTTTGGGTTTGGGGTATTTTTGCGTCTATTATTTGTTCGATCTGGTGAGGTATAATTATCCTCCAGTTCGTTGACGAATTGTTATTCTTCTCTATTTTTTTATTTTTTTTTTGGTCTTTTGACTATTCTTCTTTCTCGTTTGTCATTGTCTTGTTAAATGAGAACTTTTACGATGATGAACTTTAAACATTTTATTTTTCCTAGGGACATTATACGACTACTTTTTTTTTTTCTTCTTCTAACTACCATACTTTTGTAAGACACAGATGTGTGTGTGTGTGTGTGTGTGTGTGCGGGGTATTCTATTAATTACAAGGTCATCGTTTAAACACCAGATAGATCTACTCTCCAATCCACTCAAGAACTCTCACAATGTCACCATGGATCTCCTTGGAGGATGATCTAACGTTTGAATTCTTCTCCAAATGAGCAAGAATCGAGGACCACAACGATAGTCTTTCAGCGTTTCTAAATTTGTCCAACAACTCGTCACGCAGTTGAATTGTACTCAAATATCTGTGTGTAAATCCTTGAGCATCACGGATTGCATTCTCCTGTTGTTTCTTCAACCTTGTGATAATGACCCCTGAAATCTCTCTAACTTTTGATTGTCTCTCCTGGTATTTGACGTACTTACGGTAGGCCAGGGCCAAAACGACGAGTGAAACAAGCGCACCCGTGAAATGGTACTTATTAGCTTGGAACCTCTCATAAATCTCCTTCTTGAACTTGCAAGAAATGCTCAGTTTAACCGAAGAAGTCGATCTGAAAACGATTTTCCCGCGTCCGAGTGAAATATCTGTCTCCTCTTGATCTTCATCGGAGGATACGTCGTTGTTGGTTGGTCTTGAATCGTCAGACTCTGGAAATCGTAACTGTTGGTTGGGTTGTTAGTATTGGTGCACTCTCACAAATCAGCAGCAGCGGGGAGGGGGAGGGGGTAAAATCAGACTTGCCTTACAGTGATTTCAGGTTCCTTCTCAAGATCTTCAAGCACCTTCGACCAAATTTCCTCAAAGTCAACGGCATTGATAGATGGATTCTTAGATTTGTAAAAGAAATCGTAGAGCTCTTCGTCAGAGATACCAACTTCCAAATCATCACCATCGCCACACTTGATAGCGGCATTTCTAGTTCTCAACAACTCCAAACTCTTTGAAACAACTTCACCGATGATGTTTTCCTTTTCTTGGTCCTTAATGCAGTAATCAGAAAGGGGGAAAACACCAGAGAACTTGTACCATGGCTCGACCGCAATGAAATCCTGTTTGCACTTGATGTTCATACGTGGTAGGCAAATGGCATGTTCTGGACATTTCAAGCAGTCAGGTTTATAATCCTGCAAGAATTCGTCCACTTGTTGAAGATGTAGGCACTCCGTATGTGGGAACGTTGGTACGTCAATCTCAGAGCCACAGTATCCAATCAAGACACGTTGCTCACGGTACCACAAACCTGCAACAACAACAAATGCAAAGAAGATAAAGATGATCAATTTCTTGATAAAGTTGAAGATTCCAAACCATGGTATAGAGATGGAGAGGGATCTTGAAGATTTAACCTCTTGCTCTTCCTCTTCGATATGGTCTTGCTCTTCTTCGGCAATGTTCTCCATTTCATCGGAATCGAGCTCATCATCTAGAACTGCGTCTCTTTCTTCGTTGATCACATCGTTAACCTGCTTAACAGCCTCGTCGGTCTCCTCCAACACAGTTTTGTAGGTCTTAGCAATGTCTCTCTGAAGGGACTCCAAGATATTGACAGAAGCCTGTGTGGAGTCGTCATCACTGCTTTCATCCTCACTCTCAATGAGTTCAGGGTCTTCCTCGATAGATGCATCCTCCTTCTGTGGAGTTTGTCTCGGTGGAGATGACTTGACTGGGGTCTTTTGGAACCATGATGATACAGTTTCACGAATCGAAGACTGCGCCTTTGCATAAGGCGTTTTGGAAGGCGTTCCTTGGACGGAGCTTGGAATCGAGACACGAGAAACGTTACCGTCAAAGGGAGTTTTGAACCCTCCAAAATCGTTCACAACTCTTTGCGAATTATCCTTCTCTTGGTCAGAATCGTCCGATGAGACGTGGAAAATGTCATCTTCAACAATTTGAGAAATTTTTTCATCAGCCTTACGTTTGGCGTTAGTGAATGCTTCCTTGGCATCAAACATGCCATTGTTGGAAAATTTCTCAGAAAAGGAGTCGTCGTCATCTTCAAACTTTGAAATGACCAACGATTTCTTCAACGGCGATTTACCACCCGAAGGTTTAGCCACTGGAGAGGAAGAGAAGGCAGTTTTTTTCAAAGATTTGGCAACTTTTTTCACTGTAGACTTTTCTGGGGATTCGTTGGTGCCACGTTTTTTTGGTATAATTTTTTTGGTGTTGAAATCTGGGGAAGAGGGAATTGGAGATTGGAAAACGTTGTCGTTCGAGAAAGAAGATTCAGCCTTTGGATCCACCTTGAATGGAGATTGTGACCGTTCCCGTTTGGAGATGGCAACTTCAACATCTTCCTTTTTAGTCTTTGTAGTGGACTTCTTTGGCTTGGTGATTTTAGAAGAGGACAGAATTTTCATCGGAGATCTTTCTTTCTTTACTTCCTCCTCATTCTCAATATCTTCCTTCTTCACTTCATCATTCTCAATATCTTCCCTCTTTATCTCTTCCTTTTCCTTTTCATCGTCATTATCTTCTTCTTCTTCTACATCATCATCATCTCCTTCAAGATCCTTAGAAGAAGAAACCTTCCTTGGTGACCTCTTCTCCTTCTTCTCCTTCTTTTTCTCCTTTTTCTCCTTCTTCTCCTTCTTCTTCTTCTTCTTCTTCAACTCGTCTTCCAAGTCATCAAGCATCTTGGAAGAGGACACCTTTCTTGGTGATTTTTCAAAGACAACAACAACAGGTTCCTCCTCATCTTCATAATCAATCTTTGATTCCCTCTTTGACAATTTTCTCTTGGGAGATTTCTCAGCCTTTGTTGGCTTTAAGGAGACGTCTTTAGCCAAGTCTGGAATAGTACCAAGGTCATTAGTTGTAGCTTTTGATTTGCTCAAACTCGAGCTACTAACCATTCTTGGTGACTTCTTTGGTGACTTCTTTGGGGACTGTGGTGGTGGTGAAGAAGACGACGCAGCCTCCTCAACTTCATCATCATCATCATCATCATCATCATCATCCCTAGACTTTCTAGACGACTTTCTGGACGACTTTTTGCCCTTTCTCTTTTCGACAACCTCAATGCCATTGTCCGTGGCAACCACACTGTTAAGCTCTTTCAATAACCGTGGAGCAAGTGGTTTGATATTCTTGTTGAACAAGTCAATCAGATCCTGCTTCTTAGATGACGTTGGGAATGAAATGTCGTGTTGCAACAACACGTTCCTCAACTCTGCCACCTTGTACCTTGACGGGTTGAAGTCTGTTCATCATAAGCATTTTGTTAGTACTGTAGAAAGATTTTGTGTGTGTGTGTAGACAGACAACAAACAACAACAACAAAAAACATAAAGGATGCGCCAAGGCACAAAAATCAAAAAAAAAAAAAAAAACAACATACTCGGCTGTAAATATTCGCTGGGCTCAACCATTTTGAGAGATAATCACTCTGTGTAAGATCTTAACAGAGTAGTGGCAGTGGCACCCCCTCAGTTATTATTGGTTGGGGGTTGATTGGGGTATAGACTTGGTATGTTTGTTTATTTGTTGTTGTTGTTTACAAAAAAAAAAACCGCCCGCGAAACCGCCCGCCCAGTGGGAGAGAGAAGGGAGAGATGAGGCCGGGTAATACCCTAACTTGACTGACTGGCAAAAAAAGTTTTATATGCGGTGGGGCAGAGTGTGTGGGCGTGAGTGAGCTTATGTAAGTAGTGGGTAAGCGTGTGTGTTGTCATGGCAACTGTAATCAAAGCTTCGACAGGGTAACGCACATATCAGATTACATAAGATATACTATATGATTATATAATAATACCATTACATAATCCCCCCCCC
>JAJMLK010000224.1:0-16471 GCA_030564145.1 Williopsis takata
CCGCCATAAAATTTCAACGGAGATAAAACATAAAAAAAGTCAGATGGCTGGCTGGCCGATAACCGCTTCAACTAGAACAACCACCAAAGGACAGGAAAGAGTCATGGAGGACCCCCCAAAGCTATCAAACGGTAGCACACATAGCCACCAGCGAATTGAATCCGTCCAACCTATCCCACTTCCTGAGGAGGAGGAAGCACCTGAGCTTGAACGCTCAGTCCACCTTGACGATGAGGGGCAGACAGGGGAAACTTCACTGGCTACACATTCCATCAGAGCCATCTTTGGGTTCAGAAAGACGTCGCTGACGTTATTTGCCGTTATAACATTGCTAGCTGTACTTATGTGTGCTCCACTTGCTAGAGAATACTCCCTCCAGGTCCCATCTCCTGAACCGAGGGAGCTCACCAGTGCTTGGCTCGACTTGCAAGTCATATCTCAAAAGCCACATCCTTATGTCTCGCACGCTAATGACGAAGTCCACGATTATATTCTACAGAGGGTTCATGATATGGCCAAGAGAAGTACACTTAATATCTCAATTGATGACGATATGGCCACTGGATTGACGTACATGGATGTTCATTCCCCATGGAAGGATAATTCTGAGAATTACTTCCCGCTGCACAACTTTGAGAGTTCAAACGTCCTTGTCAAGATTGAAGGTAGCGATCCATCGCTTCAAGGTATTCTACTTAGTGCTCACTATGACTCTGTTGGTACTTCTTTCGGTACCACAGATGATGGTGGTGGTGTCGCCTCGTTGCTCGGTGTTTTGGAGCATTACACTTCTGGTAAGCAACCTTTGCGTACCATCGTGTTCAACTTCAACAACAACGAGGAGTTTGGTTTGTATGGTGCTTTTGCATTCTTTGAGCATAAATGGTCGAAGCTGGTCAAATATGTCATCAACTTGGAAGGTACAGGAACAGGCGAACGCGCTATCCTTTTCCGTACTTCTGACTTTGGACTTGCAAAGCGCTATTCCAGTGTCAGAAGTCCATTTGCTACATCAATCTACCAGCAGGCATTCTCTTCTGGTTTCATTCAAAGTGAAACGGATTACAGAATCTATACCGAAATGGGAATGCGTGGGTTTGATATTGCGTTTTATAAACCAAGAGATCTATACCATACTGCCAGTGATAACATCAAACATACTTCGAAGGCCGCACTATGGCATATGCTTGGTAATACTCTTGACTTGACTCATGAGATTGCCAATGCAAAATCCATCGATAGTGACGAGTCACCAGCTGTTTTCTTTGACGTTCTCGGTTTGCAATTTTTCGTGTTGTCGTTAAACTCTCTCATATTGCTAAACATTTGCCTGTTAATCATCGCACCATTGGTGCTGATAGTTTTCGGACTCGTTATACACAAAAGACAAGTTTGGAATATTGGGTACAGTTGGATCAGACTTCCAGTTTCATTTGCGATTTCATTGTTTGTGACAAAGGCGTTGAATGACACCTTTTATCTATTGAACCCCTATGTCATCTCTCGTGATTTCATTTCTCCATTGTTGGCATTATCCTCAACCTTTTTATTCATCAATTATTCCATTCTGACAATCACACAATGGCGTTGGCCAATGCACGACTTCAAGTTGGTTATCATTTTGGAAGTATTTGCCGCCCTGTGGTTCGCACTCTCTTACACAACTTTTGTTAAACCAACTGGTACAGGAACTTACGTATTGACAATCTTGTATACTCTCTATTCCCTTGCATCTTTCTTTGGTCTCCTTGGCCTCTCTGTTGCTTCGGCACCAAAATCTGTCCACCTGGGCGATGAGCCAATCGATGAGCAGACACCATTATTGGAGACACACTGTGATGACGTTGCTAAACCACATGCCCATGGATTCACGTACGATTGGAGTCTGCAATACTTGATAGTTGTCCCACTATCAACATTGATTTCCTACATCTCATTGGAGTTATGTCTTGAAGGTTTGAATCAAACTATTCAAGAGAGCCATGCCTCTGGCGTTTTCATCTACCATTTTTTACTTGCGGGTGCTATTGTTTTGACCATGCCACTACTGGCATTTGCATACAAGTTGAACTTCTTATTTGCACTGTTATTGATCATCACAATGGTCATTACGGCATTGCAGAGTATATTTATGGCGCCATTCACCGAGGGAGTTCCAATAAAGTTCAGAATGGCACAGCTTATTCATGAGGGCAAGCCAAAAATGGAAGTTTCTGGTAGAGAAGGGTTTCTCAGGGACATTTTAAGCGATTTGCCAAGTGTTAAACAAGCCAATACTTCAATTTCCTGTGTCTCTATTGGAGATGGTAATGAGATCTGCTCTTATGATTCCATGAGACCTTACCTTTTGAACGGAACTTTGGACGACGACAATGACCTTTTTTCGTACTTGAACGTCTCCATTGTTAAACCAAAGGAAATCTCTCCGTATTCTCCAATGAAAGCTGAGATCTCGATCGACGTTGAACAAAACAGATTCTGCTCGCTCTCTTTCAACAGCACTTCATACCGATCAATTGCCGATAAATCACCGGTGAGATCGATCACCATCAAACAGGGAAAGAATGAAACAAAGACTTTCAAATGGGTCAAGGGAATTGACACTGTTTCATTACACAGGTTGGATTGGGACTCGAGCTATAGCTTGATCATTCAATGGATTCCTAAATGGCTAGAAGACGGCGAGGAACAGCCTCCGTTGGACTCACCTCTGAACAAGCTCGGCGTCAATGTCGTTTGCCATTGGGGAGAGTTTGATGATGTCGTTGTCGATGGCGAGATTAAGAGAAAGATTCCAAGCTTTGACGAGTTGGTGCAGTACAGCCCAGAATGGACAAGTTTTAGTAATAGGTATGAAGGTTTGGTCAAGGTGGATAAGTACTTGGAGTTATAACATTCATTCATTGCAGAAGAGGAGATAGTTCCCTCCAGGAATGGATATGTTTATACCTATGCTTTCCCGTAATACCTTGATCATAAGGAATGGAGTACTGTTGAAACTTTGCCAACGCCGAGCCATCACCAAATATGATTCCAACGTTTGCTTCTAATAGCGTAAGAAAGTCTGTAGAAGAATCACCTATGTAGTATATACCATCTGTAATTCCAGCCTCACAGAGCTGTTGCTTGATCTGATGAAATTCCACAAGTTTGTCACTTCCGGTATGGATGTCGTTGAGGACACCACCCGTGAGCAAATTACCGATGCATTCCAACTCATTTGTGATAAAGTGTACTTTTGTGATGTCAATTTCATAAGTTTGCAACACTTTTTGCATGATTAGAGATGTCCAGTTGACGCTCAGGATATAAACTGGGATGCCACGTTCCGTGGCTCGCTTGATGAACTCCAAGGAACCAGGGAAGACTTGCACGTGAACTGCTTGTTCTTGGACTCTGTGTACGTGAAGGTCCTTAAAGAGCTTTACATTAACGGCTTCCTTCAAAGATGACAGCTCAGCACAGCGAAGTCCACGTTGGTAGTGGAGTTCATCCTCCAAGGTTAAAGGTTGTGGGGTTGTCGTTGTGAATCTCTCGTACTCCCGGAGGTACAAATTGAGGAAATGGGACCAAGGGAGTTCGTGTATGATAGCCTGGCCCAAAAGATGCATTGTATCATGGGACACGGTGCCATCCCAATCGGTTATGAGAGCTTTCATTGTTGTGACTTTTTTGTGGGGGGAAATGGATACTTTTTTTTTTAAAGAAGGTGAAGATGGATGGAATGACCTAACCCTTGATTATAATCAAAAAAAAAAAAAAAAACACCACAATAATATATATATATATATATATATATATGGACACAAAAGATTAAAATAAAAATAAATAGAATAAATAGAGGTGCCCATGAGGCAATAAATAGGTAAATATAATGTAGTAGTGTAGTATCAAAGTAATGATCCTCCTCCCCATGTGTTATATTTAAAAAAAAATTTTTTTGGTCTTTGGCTCACTTGGAAGGATCGTTCTTTTGGTACCCCATGCACCCGTCAACTTTGGCATCGAGCATCATCATGTAACGCTCAGCAAGGCCCCTGCAATCTTCAAAGTGGTTTACTCCCTTATTCTTGTAGCACTTCTCCAGTGCCATACGACAAACTTTCATCGCGTTGACCCTCACCCACTGTTCTCTGATCATCGACTCCTGAGCCTGTTGCAATTCCTTGTAGTTTTCGTAGTTGATGTCGTCGAAGGAGACGAGGTTGTTTGGACGATGGCCTGTGTGTTTGTTAGTTGTGTGTGTGTGTGTGTGTGTGTGTGTGTGTGTGTATGTAAAGGATGTTTTTTACTCACTCATATTAGCAATTGTAGTAGGTTGACAATATCAATATCTGTGTGTGTAGTTGTAGTTGTTGTTGTTGTTGTTTTTTTTTTTAAACCTTGGACAGCAGATTAAAGTCTTGTTAAGTTTCTTCCCTTTTCCCCCCCTTTGAATTCATTCATTCATTCATTTTTTCTCTCCTTTCCCCCCTTTTTTTCTTGTCTAACAAAGAAAAAACAACAAACTCGCACACCAAATTAATTCTCAAAAAAAAAAACAAAAAACAAAACAAAGCTCTCTCTCTCTCTCTCTCTCTCTCTCTCTCTCTCTCAACAGGCAACCAACAGACAGGATATATATCCTTTCTTTCTTTTCTTTTCACAGAGGTTTTACCCCCACAGCTTAAATACAATCAAAAGAAAGAGGAAAAAGACAAAAAGAAACACAAAAACAAAAGTTGTTGCGGTAATGATGACACAGCAATTGGTGGCTTCTGTAAACGCTCGTTACATCGCGTTGGCACACACGGTGTGCTCTGCATCCGCTTTTCTCGCTGCGCTCGTGGTGGGCTGCTCGTTGCACTACAACAAAATTGTCGAGAATGGCTACTTTGGATACCCCGATGAATGGTTCCCCTCGGTGAGTGCCACAATTGGAGACCGTTATCCTGAGCGTTCCATATTCCAGATTCTCATTGCACTTACGTCAGGCCCAAGGTTCCTCCTGATAATTGTGTCTCACTTTCGTTATTCCCATGCCAATACTCCGATGAGGTCGCTTTATGGCTTTATTGCCGGTGTGGTGAGAACGGTGACGTGTGGTGGATGGGTTTATATCACCAGCACAGACGACCACGATGCCCATGACGTGTTTATGATTGCGTATATCATCCTCACGATCCCATGGGAGCACTACGTTATCACATCTACGCCAAAGAACACCTCTCTTAGAAAAAAGAGATGGCTCACCTCTCTCGCATTCTTTGGCGCGCTAGTGCCATTGGTGTATTGGTTTATCCAGCACAAGGTGCACAGAGTTGCCGGCGCGTACTCCATCTACGCCTACTTTGAATGGTTACTGATCATTTTGGATGTTGCATTTGACGCTTGGGCCATTGTGGATTTCAAAGACTTGACGTTGACTTTGACTGGCTCAAAGTGTGAATTCACGGTTGAAAAAACAAGAGGAGACGAGGTTCAACCTCAGGTCAAACCTAAAGTGGACTCAATCTGTATTTTGGAAATCCTCGTTCAAACGACAAACTCATTTATCTTTTGGTCAGTGATCACTTCTCTCCCCTTGGTTATTTGGTACTTCCCATTGTGGAATATGGGTATCTCTGGCTTTGAAATTTCCATCCTTTCAAATATCTCTCCATTCTTGCTGTTGATTACCCCGTTCAAGAGGTTGGTCACTGCATACCCACAGCTGACAAGGGTGTTGGGAACTTGCTTTGGAGTGGGTGCCTACAAGGTTGAAAACCCAGACTATAGACTGCTCTCCATTGGAATTGGTTGTGTCTTTATGTGGATCTCGCTTGCCAATGAAGTTCATACGCAGTATTATAACAGGGGCCAAAAGTACTTTGCCACGGCATTCACCATGGGGTTGATCATGTCGAGCATTGCAAAATATTGGAACTACACAAACAACCCTATTTGGCCAATCATGAACCATACCAACGGTGGCTGGAACATGACTGGGCTTGCCATTGGTCTTGTTGCTGCATTGTGCACTCCAAGGGTGAAGCAGCAAAACGTGGTTGCAACGCATGAAAAAACAGAGGGCCCATCGTTCTTGTTAACAGCTCTTGGTTTGGGATCTCTGTTGTTCAGTTTACACGCCATGTTGACCGACTCGTCCACCATGATTACCTGGTTATGGGAGGGATATCCTAGTGAAGGTGGTCCATTGGCTGTGAAACACGGTGTTGTTGTTATTGTTGCCTCCTTGGTGGGTACGTATATTGGGTTGCAAGCATCAGCCATCCGTCCAGTGTTTGTTCTTGTTGGATGTGCATCCGCAGTTTTGTTTTATGTCCAACATAACTGGCTGGGATTCTTTGGTGTCATTGTTTACACAATCTTCCTCACCGCATCTGTGCCTGTCTATTTCCAACATGCTATGAAATTCCACCCGGGTAAGCTGTTCACCCTTGTTGGATTTATCTCCATTTTTGGCCTTTTGGCGCACGTTTGGATCGTTGCATATGCATTCGTTCCAGCAGGTTGGGTCCTCAGGGAAAGAGAGGATATTGTGCTTGGTGTTTCAACTGGATTGGTAGCCTTGGGGTTGTTATCGTTCAACAAGTATGAAAGTGTTGAAAACCTTATCCCAAGGGCCGCATCCAAAGTGAGAAATGTCCTGTTCACAATGGCATGCATCAGCATGCTTATCGCATACCAACGCTTGCCAAAGTCTGACCCTACACCATACCACCCAGACTCCAAGCTCTTCACCGCTGGTATTTGGACAATCCATTTTGGTTTGGACAATGACATGTGGGCTTCTGAGGGCCGTATGCGTGATTTGATACGGGATATGGAACTTGATGTTGTTGGGTTACTCGAATCCGATACACAGAGAATGATTATGGGTAATAGGGATATCACCCAGCAAATTGCAGAGGAGCTGAACATGTACGTTGACTTTGGTCCAGGTCCAAATAAGCATACATGGGGTGCCGCTCTGTTGTCGAAGTTCCCAATTGTCAACTCGACGCATCACTTGCTACCATCTCCGGTGGGTGAATTGGCACCGGCAATCCATGCAACTTTGGACATGTACGGTGAGATGGTTGACGTTGTCGTTTTCCACTCAGGCCAGGAAGAGGACGTTGAGGATAGACTTCTACAATCCTTGGGTGTCCGTGATATTATGGGTTCCACCGATAGACCAATGGTGTTGCTGAGTTACCTAGTTACGACTCCATTAGAGGGTAATTACAACAACTATGTCTCCAAGATTAGTGGCATGCATGATGTCGACAGCACTGATTGGGATAGATGGTGTGAATACATCCTTTACAAGAACTTGCACAGAACGGGATACGCAAGGGTAAGTAGAGCGTCAATTACAGATACTGAGTTGCAAGTTGCCAAATTTGTCGTTGGATCGGACAAGGCAACGACGTATTCTCAAAAGACGGTGAAAGAGGAGGACGTTCCACAGGATATGAGATTCCCAGAGATGTTCTACGGAGAGGGCGTAAGGGGACACAGTTACCACGTCTTTGAAGAACCTCGTTACTTTGCCTAGATTCTCTTTTCAAAATTGACAGAACCATTGGGTCCCCCCTCTCCCCTAAGACATTTTTTTACATGTTTGTAATAGTAATATATATCAAAAATTAGATCCTGTTCTCTACCAGATCAAGTAATTTCCCCTCTTTAGGATATTCCACAGTGTTTTTTTTTGTTTTTTTTTTTTTTTTTTTTTTTTTTTTTTTTTTTTTTTTTTTGTTCTTTTGTTTTTTTGTTTTTGCAAAGTAGGAACAGACACGTAAGAGGCGCTTTTCATCGTTCTCACTCTTGGCCTCCCCTCCCCCCCCCACCACCATCAAACACAGAATCTATCGAAACGAGACATGAGATTCCAAAGTGTTCTGTTCTTGCTATCGCTGGTGATTTCAGCCATTGCGCTCCACTTCGAGGTTGACGCCGTTGAAGAGACCAGACCACCAACGTGTATACGTGATTTCGTCAGCGAGGGCCAACTGGTGGTTGTTAACATCAAGGCTTCTGGATCTTCCGGTGATGGCCAAAGACTGGACTTCTTCATCAGAGATAGTGTTGGAAATGAGTACAGAAAGAAGAGGGACTTTGCCGGAGATGTCAGAGTTGCCTTCACTGCCCATGCCTCTGCCGCATTTGACGTTTGCTTCCAAAACGTTCTCGTTAGACACGGTAAGAAGTTGAGCAGAGAGATTGAATTGGACATAGAGGCCGGTTCTGCTGCTAGAGATTGGAACGCAATCCAGGCTGCTGAAAAGTTGAAACCAGTTGAACTGGAATTGAGAAAGATTGAGGAGTTGACCGATGAGATTGTCGGTGAATTGGAATACCTGAAGGCTAGAGAGGAGAGATTGAGAGACACCAACGAGTCTACAAACAGAAGAGTTAGAAACTTTTCAGTGTGTATCATTATGGCCTTGATTGCTTTGGGTGCATGGCAATTGACTTACTTGCGTAACTACTTCAAGGCAAAACACATCATCTGAACAATCAGCTCCGTCCTCCCCTAAAACCTCTTTCAAGTCTCCATCCGCATTCATGTCAGTTAGTTTCATTATAAAAAAAAAAAAAACAAATGAAAAATAAAAAGAAAAGAGATCACACAAATTCATTCTTCTTGTGCTGTAATTTGTCCTAATTTACCCAATATGTATGCAAAATCCGTAATTGTAATGTCAAGCCCCTGGCCTTGTGTAGCTACTGAAACCATATCGAGGAGCAAGGCGTCATCGATTGAAGTCTTCAAATCGGCGTCTAGCCTTTTAAGATCTGTGAAATTGAGAATTCTCTGGTGAGATTTCCCCATACATTCGAGTAGATAAGACCATATCTCCTCAATCTTCCTTCTATTATCTCTGAACAAGAGTAGATGGTAGGAGTTTACCAATAGCTTATCAAAATCGACAACATTTGTTCCCTCGATGACCAGTTGATCAACTCGTACCCTTTTGTTGCCTATGATGAACTGTGTGGGTATGTGCAAGTCCTTGAAGTATGACGGTATGTCATTAGTGGTCATATCTGCCTCCATAGAGTAGTTGGCAAATGCGTCTAGGATCTCATCCTCGTATCGAGAGGGCAGCTTCTGTGGTGCTGAGAACTGTTCAATGGACCTCTTTGTCACGTACTTTTTCGACTGCAAGGTGTTAGTATATATTCGAACATGATATTGAGAGATGTATACACGCACCATTTCCCGTATAGCTTACCCTTGAAACACAATATCAACGACATGGCATTAACACAACACACAGCAAGAAACTCACGATGTGCAGCACAAATCCGAACACCACAACGACAACCCGGGGGTGGGACCCACCCCTCGGAACTTGTGGAGTTTTTTTTTTTTTTTTTTTTTTTTTCTTTCTTTTGCCCTGCCCGGTGCGCCGTGTTGTTTCCAAGTGTTGCCAAAAACTGAGAGCAAAACGAACAAACCGAACCTAAAGGTAAAGAGGAAAGGGGACAGAGACAGCACTTTTGTTCAACTGAGAATCGCCCAATTCAAAGCGACAATGAGCGAAGAGCGCGAGTTTGAACATACAGAGGCACGCGAGGAGTTGCGTGAGCTCGAGGATGTGAAGCGCGAGGAGGATGAAGATGAACGAGAAGAGGCCTCTGCAGAGGGGATCAACATCGGTAACAACAACAACAACATCAACAACGATGACGAAGATGACGACGAAGAAGAAGATGACGAAGATGAAGAGGATGAAGAAGACATTGTCAGATCACGTAAGAGATCCCGTCCTGACAGAAACCAATTCTTGGATGTCGAGGCTGAGGTGTCTGATGACGATGAAGAGGATGAGGAGGATGACGACGACTTGACCAAAGAAGGTTTCATTGCCAACGACCACGAGCATGAAAACGAACCGCAGGCTAGGGATGACAGACTTCACAGACAAATGGATCAGACCCGTGAGAAGAACACAGAGGAGGATGCACAGAGATTGGCTGCAACGTTCAAAGAGAGATATGGCCGTGCTAAGTACAGAGGTGATGACTCTGGTCAGGTTTCCCAGAGATTCTTGTTGCCTTCGATCAATGACCCTAGTATCTGGGCAGTCAGATGCAGACCTGGTCAGGAACGTGAGATTGTGAAGAAGCTGCTCAAGAAGAAGCTAACCTTGGAGGGAAAGCCAAATGCCCTCAGAATTTTGTCCGCCTTCCAGAGAGATAACTTTACAGGTTATATCTACATTGAGGCTGAGAAGCTGGCTGCCGTCGATGTTGCAATCAGAGGTGTCCCAGACATTTACGGTAACAACAAGGTCTTGGTTCCAGTCGAAGAGTTCCCAGATTTGTTGAGACCAAGTAAATCTACAGAGATCAAGTTGAACCCTGGTTCCTACGTCAGAATAAAAAGAGGCAAGTACAAAGGTGACTTGGCCATGGTTGATGCATTGGAGGAGAATGGTTTGGAAGTGACTCTTCAAATTGTCCCAAGAATTGACTACAAAGGCGCCGAACTAGATGACAACGGAAAGCGTAAAAGAGCCACTTCCAAGTTCAGACCACCACAGAGACTCTTTTCCAAAAAGGATGCATTGGAATTCGAACCCCACAGTTTGATTGCAAGATCGAGTAATAACTTCAACTTTAGAGGTGAAGAATACATTGACGGTTTCCTGTTCAAGTTGTTCAAATTGCAACATTTGGAGACTCAAAACGTCCAACCAAGTTTGGAAGAAGTTTCCAAGTTCAACACTGGTGATTCAGAAGATTTGGACTTGACTTCTATCGCGCAATCTTTGAAACAATCAAACGCCACAGTTTTCAACACTGGTGATAGAGTCCAGGTGCTTACGGGAGAACAACAAGGTTTGCAGGGTGATGTTATGTCGGCAAACAACGAGATTGCCATTGTCAAACCAAAAGACATGGCTGGCACCACATTGGAGTTCCCATTAGGTAACTTGAGAAAGATCTTCACCGAGGGTGACCACGTTAGTGTTTTGAGAGGTAAACATGCTGGCCATACAGGTATTGTTGTTTCTGCAAATGATGACCACGTCACGTTTATCTCTGACCAATCGCATAAGGATGTTACAGTATTTGCCAACCACTTGACCAAGTCTGATGACTCCTCAACACTGGTGGATGGCCAATACGGTCTTCATGACCTTGTCAGAGTCAATGCCACCACAGTGGGTACCATCATCAGAGCTGACAAGGACGTGTTTACGGTGCTGGCACAAGATGGTAAGGTTCTGTCATTGCCACCGAGATCTATCACTTCAAAGATTCAAATTCCAAGAGGCAACCAATTTGCGACAGATGCACAAGGTGACGCAATTAACGTGGGTGATACCGTTAGAGAAAATGGCGGTTTCAAGAGAGAGGGTGTCGTGTTGCACATCTTTAGATCCAACGTGTTTGTGTACTCTAAACAGACCACCGAGAACTCTGGTGTCTTTGTGACCGATAACTTGAGTGTTTCAAACCTGGCATCCAAGTCTAGCACCAGTGATAAGAAGGAGAAGATTGACTTGACCAAGATGAATCCAAAGTTCAGAAGTGGTGGTCAAATGGCTCCACCTCCATTGCCAGTAGGAAGACAAACAGGACGTGACCGTTGTTTGAACGAGAGCGTCTCCATCAGATTGGGTGAATATAAAGGTTATCGTGGTATTGTTAAGGATACCAATGGTGACATTGCAAGAGTGGAATTGCACACAAAGAACAAGATCTTGTCGATCTCCAAACACAAACTGGCATTTGTGGACAAGAACAACAGACTCATTCCATACGAGGAATTCATAAATCAAAGACCAGGTTTCAACTCTGCTGCACCAAGTTTCTCCACCGCTGGTGCATCTCAGTCAAGAAACTCCCAAAACTCAGGATGGTCAGGCTCTTCCAATGTGGGTGGAAAGACCCCGGCTTGGAACGGTGCCGGTGCTGGTGGTGCTACTGCATACGGTTCAGGAACCGCTTGGGGTGGCGCAACTACCGCACAGGGATC
Source organism: Williopsis takata (assembly GCA_030564145.1). Classification (NCBI taxonomy): domain Eukaryota; kingdom Fungi; phylum Ascomycota; class Saccharomycetes; order Phaffomycetales; family Wickerhamomycetaceae; genus Williopsis; species Williopsis takata. Next base: position 11,963 of record JAJMLK010000224.1, read on the forward strand.
TGGAACAGCATGGGGAGGTTCTGGTACAGCATGGGGTAACTCTGGGTCCACAGGAGGAAATTCTACGGCATGGGGTGGTGGAAGATCCGCTTGGGGCGGTAACACAGCTGGTTCGAGTTCTACATACGGTGGTAACAGCTCGTCATGGGGTAACAGCTATCGTGGAAACAATTCGACATATGGTGGTAATAACTCCACTTATGGAGGTGCTGGAAGTGCCGGTGGTGCCAGTGCCTGGGGTGGAAGATCTGCCTATGGAGCACAGAGTTCATGGAGTGCCGCTACACCTGGCGGCAACTACCGAGCCGCAGAGACACCAGGATCTTACCCAGCAGAAACACCTTACGACGCACAGACGCCGTATGAAGGTGCACCAACACCTGGCTATGGCCAGACAGCACAGACGCCCGGTGCATTCGGTGATGATGAGTGATTTTTTAATTTGTTTTGTATGATAGTGAAAAGAAATGATTTTGTGGTTAAGCTTGTTGTAGCACTGCGTGCACTTTTTTTTTTGTTTTTTGTCTTTGACTGTGCAAATCACATTCGATGCCCCCCCCCATGTCTTTCAAAACTAAACCTGGAAACGACCTAACAGAGAACGCATACCGTTTATCTGCAAATGTCCGTTACTGTGAGTAGTTATCAGTGATCCTTCAACGGCTATACAACTAACACTTACAGCTCCATACCGACTCTGGTGATATCAAGATCGAAGTCTTTTGTGAGAAATGTCCAAGGGCTTCTGAAGTGAGTAATAACTTGATTAAAACAAGACGTCGTTATACTAACGACCCGTAATAGAACTTTCTAGCACACTGTGCTATGGGAACATACACAGGAACAAGGGTTGTACGAAACATCAAGGGCTTCATGGTTCAGATGGGTGATCCTTTGAACACGGGCAAAGGTGGAGAATCAATCTGGGGAGGAAAGTTTGAAGATGAGATACGACAGGACTTGAAACACGATTCAAGAGTAAGCACTACAGAAGTTAACCCCATGGCTGAAAATTACTAACAAGTTCAAAAAGGGTGTGGTGGCAATGGCAAATACGGGTCCCAACACAAATGGGTCTCAGTTTTATATCGTGCGTTGATTTCTAGGACATAGTTATGGTACGATACTAACCAACAGCATCAAAAAAAAGACATACTCTAAACATCCAGCATTAGATGGGAAGTACACGATATTTGGAAAAGTCATAATAGGTGCAGAGAACAAACCCGGTGCTACACTATCCAAGATTGAACTGATGCCAGTTGACAAGAAGAGCAGACCAAAACAACCAGTTCGTATCAGAGACGTTACGATACATGCCAACCCTATTGCATCGAGGCAGAAGTAGATGTTCCACATAGCTTGTAATAATACAACATTATCAAAAAAAAATACTGAAGTCGTTTCTATTCGTATATATGTACAAGCACCTCATCCAAAAAAAAAAACACTACCCAAAGCAATCCGTTTCAAAATTTAGTCAAGAAGGGGCTAAAAAAAACTAGATTAAAGACCCTTTGGTTTTCTAGAAAAGTTCAATGGTTGTGTTTCCGTTACTTTTCTCTTCTTAGCTTCTGTGAAGAGCACTCTCTGTTTCACTATGATGGGGGTTGTCTGTTAGTACTATTGTGTGTAGGTTCTAGAATTCTTGAGACATACCGATCGGGTCGTAGCGTACTTGGTTCACAGCTGGAGCACCACGATTCACGAGAATGTGCTTTCTGTAACCAGTAGCTGCTGTTGAGAGCAACGATACGACAGCTTTACCTTTACCTTTAGCTGCTGGGCCTTTTTGCATATGTTAGTATCCAGCGGGTATTGGATGTTTGTGAGTGTGCAGAGATGAAGGCTAAAAACCAGCACATTTTCCAGCATCAGTACCAGAGTAAAACATACCGGCCATGTCTAATGATCTGATGAAACGGAAGCTTCCTATGACAACACGGGCTTCCCAACTACAACTCGTCTGTCCATATCCTTCCCAAATGTTTGTTCGAAGCGTTGAAAAATTACAACGCACCGAATTCGCGAAACTTTTGGGAACTTCCGAGTTTTTGTTGCTTGGAAATGTCGGAAATTTTTCAACCTGCTGTGTGCGGCTTAACAAAGCGTATGGAGTTCCTATGGAGTTCCTCTCCCTCTCTCTCTCTCTCTCTCTTCGCAGCATTAGATCCGTTCAGTTGAATATTGTAGTGGCTATTCTATGGACCACCAATGGGTCATCTGAGTTCACATCTAGTATTACCGATCAAAGATTAATGTAAGAAAAGATGGGATATTAATTAACACATGGACTGGAGGAAAAAGGAAAGAAAAAAAATGCAAAACTGGCCAGCTACAATATGGTCATAACTATATACAGCAAGCATAGTAAATTTAAAAGTGGTTTGTAACTAGATGATCGATAACTTCCCATCCCCAAGCATTGACATATCGTCTTCTAACGGCGATGTTGTTATGTGCATCAGGTTTCAAAGTGACCAGCACTTTCCTCCATTCCATATCCTGATGCCATGAACGTGCTATCGACTCTTGCAAGGCCTTTTTATTCCGTGAAACGAATCTCGACAACGGACCCCTTTTTTTATGCGTACGTTCATCATAGTGTTGTGGTGGAAGGTCATCGTACGCATATACCTTATCGTGGAATATCGATGGAAAACGTGATGAAGGTGAAGTCAGGAATGATTGGGCAGGTGCAGGTGATATCAGTGCATTTGCCGCTGTGAGAACGGTGGATGCCACCGGTGGGATATTCAGGTTGAGGAACTCGTCATCAATAGAATTGGTTGATTCCAACTCCTGCTGCTCTTCACGTGGTGCTTCTGCTGAAGATTCTGGAGAGGGAGATACACCAGGAGAGCTCACAGTCTGTGTTCTCAGGTACTTCTTCATCTTTTTCTTCTTATGACGCTTCGAAGCCTCTATGAAGAACGAAGTTGATGAAGATTTCTTCTTGAGTTTTCTTCCCTTAGGCGATTTGACATTATCTTGGCTCGACAAGATTGGCTCCACGTTATCCTGTTCTCCTTCCTCCGGGATTTCATCAACACGACCCTGGACAGCCCTCTCGCCAATATCGGAGCCCTCTTCTTTTTCTACTTTCATCTCTGCGTGCTCCTCATATTGCTTCTTCAATTTTTCAATAGCTCCAAGTCCCTTCCAATCCAAAAATAAGAGCGCAGCAGTTCTCAGCGGGACAATTCCATCGTGAATAGCATTAGCGTAGAGTGTTCTTTTCTCAAACATTGTAAATACACGATGTGCGTCCTTGTTGATAATAATCTGCTCTAGAACAGGCTTAGTAGTAAAGTTGGAAGGTTGTGAATCGTCTAGACAGCTTGGTATAAGTGATGGCAACTTTTTTCTCAGTGTTAGATCACGCCCCGTTTTGCCCATCATACCAACATCTAGTGCCAAAGAAACAGCCTTTGGGAATTCCGTGATACCTAACATTGGACTGGCCAATGTGATGAGATTCTTGGGTTGGATCTTTTGGAAGAATTGAGGTCTTCGACTAACGATGTGAGAAATGGCAAAGGCCTGTACTAGTCCACCTAGTGAGTGACCAACGAATGAAATTCCAGAGATGTTGTACTCTGTCTTGTCGCAAAGTTCAAGCACGTACTTGGCAACTCTCTTACCTTGATATCTTATACCACGCTCAGATTTCCCCACGTTGCGGTCACACCCACGCACGATGATGTTGCCCTTGGGAGATTTCTTCTCCAAAATGCGATCTCTTATGTAGAGCATATCAGCGCCAATATTTGAAAAGATTCCATGTGTGATGATAACCAAGTGCACTGGCTCATCAGGATATTGTGGTGGCATACTCCATATGTCTTGAGTTGTCATTTTTGAAACTTCACACGGGTTTGGATTGAGTACTTCATCTGTGTTTCTCATGGATCTATAATCATATCCCACTTTTAGGACAAAGTTCACACGGAAGGCCGTTGTGAGAGTCACTTGTGAGACTATATCGACCTTCCACTCATATTCACCGTCACCCACTGAACTAGCCTCATTGATTCTTAACTTTGCCCTGAAAGACTGCCCTGGTTTCACTTCACTGTTGTACTGAATATCCTCATCGAACTCCTTATCGTGACTGTAGTTGTACGGTGTCACATCAACATACAGGGCAAAGGGACCAGTAATATAAATAGGTCTGAACAGATTGTTCTCGTGGTTTTTAAGCCTCAACCACAGAAATGGACCTAGATCGTCCTCCTTGATTAACGGAGTACCCTCAGGTTCATGGTGGAATCTAATGCGAAACCTCTCAGCTTCCCCAATTCCAACGCTGGATTCCTCTATGAAGAGCAATCTGTTGTCTTTCGGTGAAGCAGGTGTTGATATCACCTTTTCTAGCGACAATGCCTCTAAGTTGTGTCGTAAATGCATGTTTTGTGTGTGATACGCACGACGATTGTGGGATCTTAACGAGGAGGGTTTCCGGCTGTGATGTTTTTTGGAGGGAAAATTCCCCCCCCCCCCCCCCCC
>JAJMLK010000225.1:0-16342 GCA_030564145.1 Williopsis takata
TGGGTGGGTGAAGAAAGAATATATCAAGTGTATACATACACACAAAGCACAAAAACCACAGAGTACCAAAAAGGTAGCAACAAGAGTGAAACAAGAAATTTGGGTGTGTGTATGACCCTGTGCTACTACTATTACTACTTCTGCATTAAAACACACATACACACACACACAAATAAAAAGAACGATACACGCACATACACACACTTAGCCGCCGCTGCCGCCAGGATTTATACCAACGATAGCTTTCAGAATAGGAACAACAACAACAACATTTATACAGACACACACACACACATATATATAGGGACACATAGGAAACTCACAGTTGCCTTGCAGACAGAAGGACACTAATCTTTAGAGGCAACAAGTTTATCACACAGGGCGAGAAAGCTCGCACACGTATAGCAACAAGCACACAAGCACATAATTATACCAAAACGGTGAGGAATGTCGTCAATGAGCAGGTCCAGGAATGGGTCCAACAGTCATAGGATTGCCTTTACACAACCCAAGGGTGCACTTTCACCCGCAGAAGTTACTAGTGGGATAGACGTTCCCCGCGGTGGTAACATAGTTGGTGGTGACTACTTCCAACTGGGTGCACAACAGGAGAGTGCGAACGCTGACAACATTGACAACGCTGTTGGTCAAACTGGCCACACTGGTGGTCGTAAGCTCAGCAGGGTAAGCGCGATGTTACAACGTACGATGGAATCGCCGCCGTTGTCGCCCATGATACGATCGATGGATTCGGTCTACTCATCTACAGACTCGCTGGCGTCTCTGGTGGAGCGTCAACAGCAGAATAAGATTATCCATCCTTCTCATCAGCGGCAGTTGTTCAAAGGTTCTGAAACTGAAATGGGTATGCATCCTACGAGTACCAGAACGTCCTCCTTTTCGCTTCTCAACCCATTCCAGTCCCGCGCGGGGAAATCGCTAAGTACGAGCAGTCCGAGCAGCGGTGCCAGTAGGACCAGGTTTAAATCTCTACCACCCTCGTCGTCGATATCTCCATCGCTAACTGGGAGCCCGGATCTCGATGATACGCGACAACTGCACCCAACACATCTGAACCCACACCACGTTCATTCAACGCCCTCGGTAAAGGAGTCCAAAAAGGTTTCCTTGGGGTACGACCCAGTGTCTCGGAAAAAAGTCTTAAACTCGTACGAAATCGTTCGTGAGTTGGGTAGGGGAGAACATGGAAAAGTGAAACTTGCAAAGCACTTGGAATCTGGAGAGCTCGTTGCAATTAAAATCGTTGACAGAAGGGCACCGAAGAGATCATTTAAGCCACAGTCATCCCACGAGGAAAAGATTCGGAGAGAAATTGCAATTATGAAGAAGATCAACCATCCTAACGTGGTTCAGTTGAAAGAGGTTATGGATGACGAAAACTCGAGAAAGATATACTTGGTTTTGGAGTACTTGGAAAGGGGAGAGGTTAAGTGGCAAAAATCACCGGGAGTACCCATTATGTCAATAGAGGAATCGATGAGGGTGTTTAGAGATGTCGTTCTCGGATTGGAATACCTACACTACCAGGGAATCATCCACCGTGATATCAAACCGGCAAACTTGTTGATCTCACGCGATGGCGCGGTGAAGATTTCCGACTTTGGCGTTTCCTTTGCCTCGTCGTTTCGTACTGGTGGCGACCAGGATGACTACGATCTGGCCAAGACTGCTGGAACACCTGCGTTTTTAGCGCCAGAGTTATGCCAGCCCTTGAGTGATATCAGTGGAGAAGAGTCTAGTCATCCGCGTATCACTTACAAGATTGATGTTTGGGCTCTAGGAATAACTCTCTACTGTTTCCTCTTTGGCAAATTGCCATTCTGGGCCACCAACGAATTCGAGTTATTTCATGTCATTTGTAACAACGAGTTGGAATTACCCGACAAATTCCCAGCTGACTTTACACCAGAGGATAGAGGAAATGTGAGAAACTTTTTGACAAAGATCTTGGATAAGGTTCCTTCAAGAAGGTTGACAATCAGAGAGATAAAGCAACACCCATTAACCTTGAGGAACTTATCGCTTGAGGATGCTACTACATTTATCGAGGGCCAGAAATCTTGCGAACGTAAGATTCGTGTCTCCAATGAAGAGGTTCAAGTTGCCGTGACTGGATTGGGTTCCAAGCTTCGTAAGGGGTTTGTCAAAGCTTTGAAGTTTGCAGGGCTTTCTCAAAGGCCAAAGGCGCCACATTTTCACTCACGATATCCGTTGAATTCATACTTGATCAATGACGATTCGAGCTCGATGGTTTCATCTTCAAGCAAGTTGATTGGAGAACAGATGCAACAGGATGACACTGGCGGTCATCGTCGTGCCAAATCAGGGGACTCTGCAACTTTGACACAGGCAACCGTGGAGGGAGATTTGTACTTGAAAACAGGCTCTGCATTCCGCTCTTTGAACAACATCATGGATGGTGACAAACGACGTTCATCGGCTGGCTCAATCGGTGTACCAGCTATGACTATGGAGAGTTATAACACCACATCAACGGAATCTTCTGCGGGGATTGCATCGCAGTTGGTTTCATTGCCTGTGAATGCCTCATTCGCATCTTTGGATTCCGTCTATCTCGACAATTACGCACTATCTTATGCACATACATCGGCAGCAGATGCAAGAACCCCACATGCCATGAACAGAATGAACAAATTCTCGTTGAATGAGGGTATCGTTGGGACAAATGAGGATGATGTTGTTGCTCCTCATGCAAAGTTTGAGTTGAGCGATGAGGATTCTGATTCTGATTCTGATGAGGAAGATACCACTGATACCGATGATGACGATGACGACTATGGCGGTGATTACATATCTGAGTTGTCAATCCCTTCATTCTTGGTTCATGAGATGGTTCCGACTGCTCGCTCGGGTGTTAAGAGCACCAATCATGAAGAACCTAAACGTGGTGCTCCAAAGTACAGTTTTATGGATAACTCATCAGACTCTAATTCTGAACCTGAAGTTATCTTTGCCAACACTAGTGATGAAGAAGATGAAGTTGAAGATTCTGACCTCTTTGTGATTGCGCCAAAGAAATTTACCCCTCGTTCAATCCCAACGTTTAGCGTTGAAGAACCAAAGGACGATGAATCTCTGCACTCTAGTTCATCGAACTCCTCGGGAGATGAATTAACCCTGTCTTTTGGTCCCCCAAGACATCGTCATAATACCATCACTATTGCATCACTGCAACAGCCAGCAATAGTCAGCACACAAAGACAAGAACACCATCATCAACAACAGCGTCAACCGCCGTACTTGAATCCTAATGCCACTGGCGAAGCACGGCTGCCGCCATTCACGGGGCGGGTCTCTTCACCATTGTCCAAAAATGCCCCAAAGACCCCAATTGCAAGTTCCAATGCCCATTTAGCATCTGAATATGTGAACCATTACCATAGGGTACCACCTCATCTCTCCCACGTTGTCCATGACAGTCCTGAAGGAAGGGGACGCAGTAATTCTATAACGGTTGGTATCTTGAATCGTGAGAAGGATAATGGCTTGAGTCACTAGAGATCACAACAACACAGAGTCATGCTTGGGTTGGGTTATTGCTATGCTGCTTAAAAAAAAATCTATAATGTTACGACCCGCTAATGCTTTTTCAGCTTGTAGTTTTAAAGGGGAAAATCGTTTCATTCATTGTCTCATTGCACCAGTTTCATTTCTAAGAGTTCAATCTTTTGGTTCCTCTGTGAACTATGAACTGTTTTGCGTTTTATACGAACAGCTGCAAGGACAAATTTGAACAATGCAACCAAAGAGGGCGGTTTCTTGCTGATCAGATCATAGTCAGGATAGATACCAACTTTCTGCATCTTCTTGATGTCCTCCTTGATGTGAGAATTCGTTGCTTGGATCGACTTCACCATGAACGAGTTCATAAACTTCAAATCCTTAATCACATAGATGGCCTTTGTGTGCTTCATCTTGTAGTAATCAGCCTGGCTTTGCAATTTGGTAGCTGTCTTGGATTGGACAACGGTGCCATTATAAGAAGACTGCAACTGGCGATATTTTTGAACAATCTTTTCGATTTTCTTTTGTAGGACCTGGTTCTCGTCTGTAATTTGACGATACTTGTCTGCGATTTCCCGCTTCACCAGTCTGAAATCCATTATTTCCTGTTCTTTCAACTTAAGGTTCATGCGCATTTCATCGTATTCATCCTTATCCAATTGCATATCAGAGAGCCTTTGAATCTCTCTTTTGTAGTCATAAAGCTTTTCAGCTAAGTGATCCAGCTTTGATTCAAGTCTCTTATTCTCAGTTCGAAGGTCGTCTTTGCTGCTTTCAAGCTGCAAAACAACTGATTGAAGTTCTTTAACGCTCACCAGGGCTGAGGTCAACTTTTCAGTTAAGAACTTGATTCTCTTGTTCTTTTCAGAAATACTAGATAGAAGCTGATCTGTCTTATCGGTATGAGCCTCTTGTAGCAGATCAGATGACGTTGACTTTCTCAATTTTGTAATCATATTCTTTAAAGATTCTACTTCAACCTTATGCTGCTCCTTCAAGTTATCCAATTCAAGTTGCAGCAACTTCACTTGGCTCTCCTTAGAGCTCTTGAGTTTCAGTAGTTCAACTTTTTCATCGTCAATTTTCTCTGATGCTGAAATCTTCAGAGCTCTAAACTCGTCTCTCATCTTAGACAACTCCTCTTCTCTATCCACCAATGCTGATTTCAAACGTTCACACTCTCTGTTATGTTGTGATATTAACTTCTGCATTGCATTTTCCTTATCAGACAGCTCCATTTGCAAGTCATTACACTTGGCCGATAGAGACTTCACCTCAAGTTTAGCATAGGAATCCACATTTGCCATTTTGTTATCTCTTTCTCTTTCAAGATCTTTGTAAAGCCTTTGATTCTCAAAGTTCAAGTCTTCAATCTTGTTGGATAATGATTCAACTTCAGCCTTCCAAACAGTATTATCGCTCTGAGCTTGTTTCAGAATTAAAGATGACTTCTTCAGTTCATTGTATGATTTATAAGTTCTTTCATTCTCCTTCTCAAGTTGCTCAATATTCACCTTTAGATGCTCTCTTTCTCTTTGTAAGTCTTCAAATTGGAGTTCAGTCTCCTTAAGATCATGGATAACTTCGTTTTGCTCGGCAATAATAGACTTGGATTCTCTGAGCTTGGATTTCAATTGATCAAGCTCACTTTCCAACTCAATTTGTAAGTTTTTCAATTCGACTATCTCCTGAGTTGAACGCACCCCGGTAGATCGGTTTTTTTGTGCCTCTTCCAAAACAGCCAACTTCTTTTGAGCAGCGCGGAGAGCATCCGATAGGTCCTGAGACTCGTGTGAACTCTTTGATATTTTGGAGATGTTATGTTCAAGTTGTGTCTTCAACAAATGGATTTGGCGATCTTGCTGTTGAATTGTTGAGTCTCGATCACTGATCAAGAGTTTTAACTCCTCTAGCTGGGATTCTGTTGCAGAATCATGGCGATCATGTTGCAATCTTTGTTCAAGTTGTTTCAGTTTCTGCTCTAACAGCTCTATTTCCTCATCTCTGTTGTCCAACTCGTTCTCTCTTTGACGTATTTCGAAATCTTTATCCTCCAGCGAAGACCGTAGATCTTCAATCTTTGCATATAGTTCATTCACGAGTGTTTTTGACGGGCTACTAGATTTATGCATATGCTTTTGCTCTTCCAGCTCTTGTAGGTTATCTTCAAACTTTTCCTCCATCAACTGATGTCTTTGTTCAAGTTCGGCAAAATTGACCTGCAATTTCTCAAACTTCTCGATTTCACGATCACACTCCTCGCGCAGCTTGGTACTCTTCATTCTTTCAACGCGCAATTCCTCCTCTAAAACCTTAGTCTTTGGATCAAGCTGTGTAGTTGGCCTTGAGGACAATTCTCTATTCAAATCCTTAACATCTCCTCGTAATGCAATAAGTTGTTCTTGAAGTCTAGAGTTCTCTTCGTATATATACTGCTGGTCCTGACTAGAGATAGCATTGAGGTACTTCGTGAGAGAGGCCACTTTCACTTTCAAGTTATAGTTTTCGCTCTTCAAGTTGGAGATGTCCTCTTGTTGTTGTCTCACGGGGTTGGATCCATTATTAAGCAAATCTCTGTTGTTGAAGTCATTACGCATGGGTGATGATGATGATTTGTGTTGTTTCTGCTGTTCGTGTGTGAGCTGAATCGTATCATATGTGCTCTCTTCAATGAATGAAGAGCCTCCATTCAGTGTATTCAAAGGAGAGCCATTCTTCACCTTCTTGTTTATCAAATCATGAATCACATCCCTCTTTACACTGTCACCTCTGCCATATTGGGAATGCTTTCCTTCTGCCCCAATAGGAGTAAATTCAAACCCTTGGTTCTCCTTCCTGGAGTCTCTTGGAGTAGCGATCAACGGCTTTGATCTGAACATCATGGGATCAAAAGCCACAGAACGGTTGTGCACAAAGAGTGAAGGGGTAGTCGTAACAAGGGCACTGAACTATATGTGGATATTTAAATAGCGAGAGAGAGAATGGGTGTGTGGGTGTGGGTGTGGGTGTGGGTGTGTGACCAAGGGATAAGCGCAGCGGAATAGGGATTCTTCCTTTATTGCAATTGAAGAAGAGTACGATCTTTTTTGGTTTGTTTGTTTACAAGTTTTCACAAAAGGTAAACAAAGCACTACCGCGACTCTTCGCGAAATCTACCATTTTGGGGATATTTTTGTTTCCAACTAATCACCAGGGAAACGAGTTGTCTGGTGTTGGGATGTTTCCCATGTCACTCCTTATATAGTAACTTTCCAAATCCGGATGTTTTTCTCTCTCTCTTCTCTCCCCCACCCACTTCATTCAGTTTCTACAGGGCCGTTTAACCATTAATCGGGGCACTATCCGAAATTTTGGTGATACGGTGTGTGTTTTTCTGATCACTTTTTATAGTTCTCTACGAGGGGAGGAGCTGTGTTTGGTATGGTGGTTCAATCTCTGAGGCTCTTGATAGGACAATGAGATTATTGAGCCAGACGTTCTTCCAACTGGAGTGTCGTCGAAAACGTCTATGGTCGCTATCACTGGTCATTGTGGTTTTGATCACTACCGTGTTGATTTACAACAACGTTGATGATTCCACAATACGTGCCCTTAATGACAGGCTGCGGTACTTGAACTCCGCTGACTTTCAAAACAGAAAGTCTAATTTGAGCATCACTGGTGATGTTTCTGCAAGTGAATTGGCTTCAGAAGTGCCTACTGTTCCCCTTGATGGTGCGAACAAGGTTGATAAAACAGCTATTGTCATGTTTGCTAGGAATTCCGCCCTTTCAAACGTGCTCGAGACAATGCACTCGTTCGAAGACCGCTTCAACAAGATACATTCCTTTGATTGGGTTTTCATCTCAGACTCCCGCCTTTCCATCTCTTTCCAGCGGTTAACAACGGCGATGACGAAAAGTAATGTTACATACCATCAAGTGCCTATGTCACCTTATTTATCCGCACCACCAGGACTTGACAGGGCACGCATAATAAGTCATAGAAAGGCCATGAAGGGTCAAAAGAACTCTCCTGCTAAAACGCTACGGCAGAAGCACGTTCAGAAATTCTGGTCTCGTGATATCTTCAACATGGATTTCCTCTCAGATTATGGCTATTACATCAAACTAGAGCCAGGAAGTAAGTTCTACTGTGATTTGTCGTACAACCCGGTTGAATACATGAAAACCAATAACAAGAGCTATGGATTTGCATTCTCTTCGAAGTCAAATGTGAAACGGTTCCCGTCGTTATGGGAAAGCGTCTTGCAATATGTTGAAAAGCATCCCGAAGTTGTCCCTGCTAAAAACTCACTAGACTTCATCTCTGATGAAAATGGTCAACTTTTCAACGGTTGTCAGTTTAGTACGAGCTTTGAAGTTGGATCGTTGAAATTCCTAAAATCGCCCGAGTATCAGGCCTTTGCACAGTTCCTCATTGACCAGAATGGTATTTATTACGAATCGTGGGATGCATCCACCATTCGAACAATCTGTGTCGCCCTTCTCTTGAACAGAGAACAGATCTATTTCGTAAATGGTATCGGTTTGGAGGATGGTGACTCGAAACAGTGTCCATTGGAGCCCTCGATTAGATTGGGGAACAAGTGTACTTGTAATCCACTCGATGACACCATATGGTTGGACAGCAGCTGTGTCTGGCTATACCACATGATCAATGGGATTGAACTACCTAGGGAATTGGCGCTTAGGAAGGAAGCGCAGGAGAAGCAGGCGATATTGGATGAACAAAAGGCTGAAGATGAAAAGTACAACGAGGAGCAATTACAACAGGAGAAAGAACAGGAGATTAAGGAGGTTAGTGAATTGTTAAAATTTAGCAGTGATCTTCCAGAGGTGAAACAGCAGGAGGATCCTGTGGATTTATAGAAAAGGATACCCTGATAATTCTAGGTGTGTGTGTGGGTGTATGGGTGTTTCTTTTTTGTTATTTTTTGGCTACCGACCAGATGTGGCTCATGATTTGTTGTTCTTGCGTTTGTGTTTAAAGACTTTATTACATCAACGTAGAACAACTCTGTATATCTTGTACTACCCATCACTTCTTCTTCTTTTGCATGGCCTCATGCATCAGTTCTTCAAACACCATCCCTTCATCATCACCTTCATCTCTCGTTGCAGCCAAAAACTCATTACCGATGATTAACAGAGCCTTTGCCTTCAACTTTCTTTCGTCACTGGAGACAGACTTATCGTGCAGGATCTTATCACAAACGTCTCTCAAGACACCTTGAATCTCAAACTTGGAAGAGACCCACGCAGTGGCAACCATTTTACCAGTCATCATGCGCTCAAACTCCGCCTTTTGAATATCGTCCCACTCTTCACCACGTTCTTGAGATTTGGTCATCTGTTCCATTGTGGCTTGGGCATCGAGGGCAGTTGAAAGAATATTCCATGCGGATTTGGCCGTTGAGCCCTTATCTCTGAGCGAGGACACAATCTTTGTCAATCCAAAGGTCTTTTTAGAACTCAGATATGCAGATCCCTTCTTGTGGTAGATTTTGCCAATCACATGGAGGAGTTCAACGCCAAATGATTCTGTCTTTAGGTCGTCGATTTCAACCTGTAGGTCTTTTCTAAATTTCTCCACGGATTCGTTGTCCGTAGCATGTAACAACTTGTTCACCTTTGAGTCAAGCTTTGTAGCCAGTTCTTCAACCCTGGAAATCTTCTCAGCGCGTTTCTTTTCTCTCAACTGTGCTAGCTGTTCGCGTTGTTCCTTTGTGATTTTGCCCTTCTTGATCTGGCTAACACCATCTGCCGAGTATCCTGTAAGCTTTTTCATTTCAGAAGTTTCAGCCTCGGCTGATGCTTCAGTTGTGTCGGCATCGGCATCAAGTACGCCAGCGGTCTCTGTTAGGTCCTTCAACATGCTCAGCTCGCCAATCCAATCTTTGAAAGCTTCACCTCCAAACATTGCGGTAAACATTTCCCCTGGGTCTGCAAACCCTTCATCAGGCTTTGCCTGCTCTTTTCCAAACTCGTCATAGGTAGATCTTAAACCAGGGTCACTAAGAACCTGGTATGCCTCACCGACAAGTTGGAACTTTAGCGCGGCATCTGGGTCGTTGGGGTTCTTATCCGGATGTGTCTCAATTGCCCTCTTTCTGTATGCCTTTTTGATCTCTACCGGTGTGGCTTCAGGAGAGACTCCCAGAGTGTCATAGTATGCGGTATCCTTGACCATATTATTTGGATATATGCATATATATATATATATATATATATGCCTCTACTTGGTTCAATTCAATTGCTGTGCAATATAGCCTCTTTTTGACCAAATGCCTGGGTAGTCGTTTTAGTGGCTTTGTCGCTTGTTGTACTGTGTGTCTGTGTGTGTGTGTGTCCTTCCCCGTTCCGTGCGTTCCGAGGGAGTGGGGAGCACGCGCGGGCTCAAGTCGGAAGTTGGTGCGTGTATAATTATCAATGGCAATTTATTGTGTGTTCGCTCTGTGTCTGTGTATAATGTACAGGTTAGATAATCAATCTACATAAAGTGTTTTAACTATCCAGCTACAAAACGTCCATTGCATTATCTATGAATTGGAAAGCAAGTTCCATGCGGTATTTACCCTTGTCCAGTACGTTTCAAAGTCAGCAGTTGTGTTCAAATCAACGGTACCGGCATAGTTGACAACTTTCATAAGGTCATTCCAGGATTCCAACCCTCTAAAGTAGACCCATACGCACGCCAGCAGGATGCAGACTAGAATGAACAGTTTGATGGTATTTACTATGATGCCATAGACTATGCGTAGTGCGTTCTTTACAAAGTAGTACAGCACGATGCATCCCAATATCGCCACGAGCACTGCAGAAACGTCTGGGTAGTGGATCAGAAGGAGTTGTGTTGAAGTGTACGCATGGTGCAATAAAGTGCGTATAAGACTGAGCACTATTGAAAGAATATAGTCTACCTGTGTGTTTCCTGTAATCATAATTGATCTTTTGTTTTTTTTGTTTGTTTTTGTTTTTGTGTGTGCCTATTTGTCCTTTCTCTCTCTGTGTGTGTGTGTGTGTGCCTGTTGTCCTTTCTGTGTGTGGTTGGTTGGTTGATGCCTTCTCTCTATTGTGTCTTTTTTTTTTTTTGGTTTGAACAAACAAATAATATGAAGAACAACAAAACAAAAAGACATTTATGGAATATGTTTTTTTCTATCGTATATACATATATATATATATATATATATATATACCGATAAATGGAACGTTCTGTATACCGGAAGAGGTACACACACAATGTTGTTGAAATTTCGCGGGTACCAGAAAGAAAAGCGGCAACGGAGGCGGAACCTTGAGTTATGATGGATGAACTGAAGTTTACCTTGACACACACACACACACACACACACAGTACAACAATAGAGGATTAAACAACACAACAACATAAAACATAAAACACTATGGTCTCCCAACAACAGATTCTCTCACTTTACAGGCAGATGCTTCGCCACTCGTCAAGGTTTGACAACTACAACTTCAAGAACTACTTTGTGAGAAGAACTAGGGACTCTTTTAAACAGCTCGCAACGCTCACTGATGAGCAGGAGATTGCACAACACTACCAAAGGGCTCTTCAGGAGTCACTTGTTCTTGAGAGACAGAGTAAGATCAGTCAGATGTACTCCTTTGAGAAGCTTGTGGTTGAACCACTGTCTGGTCACCACTGAAATGGCTGATTACATAGAGAGAGAGAGAGAGAGAGAGAGAGAAAACAGACGAATATATATATGACTTCTTATTATTGCTGTAATTCCCGCCGGTGAGGGGGCTTTGTGGTGAAGTTTGGTTTATACATGTGGTATATATTGTTACTCTGTAATCTTTGAACTTCCAATATACTCTCTTTTGTATGTGTGTATATATGAATACACCAAAGGCCTCCATAAACCACTTGCTTACCTAAGACACTTCACACACCCCGCGCCCAGGAGGTTTATTGGTGCCCGTAGAAAATTTGGCAGAGTGGAGAGATGGCTTGTGTTGCTCAAACCACCAAGTTTTTTTATGATCTGACTTTATGGGTATTAAACCCTTTTTTGAACATCTATATTCCTCAGTCTCAGTCTCAGTCTCAGTCTCTCTCTCTCGGTATATCTCCTGAAGTTTTAAAGAAGCAGAGCTATCGATATAGTCAATAATGAGTGAACCACCGGTAAAGAAACAGAAAGAGGACATCAAGCAGTACTTTGGTCCTTCTGTGTTTGACAAGGACAACATCCAACACTTGAAGGAATCCGTTGCCAATGCAGAGCCATACCACTGGGGAAACTTCTCCAACTTGTTTGAAGAAACGTTGTTGAGATCCGTTAGAAAGGAAGTTGAAAGGGAAATCCATTTCACAGAGAAGGAAACGGATATCTACAAGGTGTTCCAATCAGGAGATCTTGCGAATCTATCAGGTTTGGATTGGGATGACTTGTCAAGGCTTCCCTCGTTGTTCAAACTGCGTGAAGCCCTGTACTCGCAGGAGTTTAGAGACCTCATCAGCGAAGTGACACAATGTGGTAAGCTCAGTGGAACAAAGACCGATATGAGTATCAACACATACACAAAGGGCTGCCACCTGCTGACGCATGACGATGTCATTGGTTCCAGAAGGGTTTCATTCATCTTGTACATGCCAGAAAAGCAATGGAAGGAACACTACGGCGGTGCACTCCGTCTTTTCCCATCTGTTGTTCCAAACGTTCCACAGTGTGATCCTTCGCACAAGTTCATCCCACAGTTCAACGAGATGGCGTTCTTCAGAGTGCAACCGGGTTTGAGTTTCCACGACGTTGAAGAGGTTCGTGTAGATAAACAGAGACTAAGCATCCAAGGTTGGTACCATATTCCTCAACAGGGAGAGGATGGGTATGTTGAAGGTGAGGAGGAGGACCAGAGTGCCATGTCCACGCTCACTTCGCTACAGTCCAAGAAATTACAGGAGTACGATTTCCCAAAAGAAGTGAGAACTGAAATTCCCATCCCATCTGATGGTGAATTATCCGCAGAGGAGGTGAAATTCTTGGAAGAATATCTCGATCCTCAATGGCTCGACAGAGACCAGATACTAAAGCTCCAGGCTCAATTCATAGAGGAAAACATCATCAACGTTGACGGTTTGTTGAAAGATGAAGTAGCATCCAAGTTAAAGAAGATTATCAGATCGCACGAGTTGAACGAACACACGCCAAAGACTATGTCTGAAGTTTCCTCACCATGGAAGATGGCAGTCCCACCACACAAGTGGAGATACATGTATTTGGACGGTACAGACTCTACGCATGCGACCGCTGCAGACTCTAATCAAACCATTAAGGAATCCAAAGACGACTCCACCGTCGAATTGGCCAAGCTTGCCAACTTTATGAGATCACCACAGTACCAAAAATGGTTGTCCTTGATCACAGATCTCAAGCCAACGTCGGAACAGATCCTCGTTAGAAGATTTAGACCGGGACAGGATTTCACATTGGCCACTTCTGTGGATAAAACCCTTTTGGAATCCACGCTATGCCTCACGCCAACAAAGAATTGGAATGAGGTTGGTGGCTACGAACTATGCATGGTTATGGATGATGATGAGGACCCGGCCGTTTACAAAAGTGGAGATGATTCCATCTTGTCGAACGTTGCAGTCTCGTGGAACAAGTTGACTGTTATGGTTCGAGATGAAACCGTGTTGAAGTTTGTCAAATACGTTGGTTTCAACGCGGAAGGTGGAAGATGGGATATCGTTGGTCAATGGGACATTGAAGAATAACTCTTTTTCTTTCGTAAATATGACCAGTGTTGAGAATTTATAGATAGATGTGAAGTCAAAAAAAAAATGGCATAGATTAGCGATAGCGAATGTGTAAAGAAAAAAAAAAAGAATGAATGAAAGATAATCAAACCGACTCATTCCTCGTCAGACAACACAGGACCATCATCCTCCTTCAATGCTTGCAACTTTGGCAAGAATTGACCCAAAACTTCTGTAACACCCTTGTGGTATGCCAACTGTGCCACAATCATCTCAATCAACTGATCGAGCATCTTGCACTTCTCCAAACAATCCTTCATGGTCACGACACAGTCGTCAATTGCAACCATGAACTCATCCTCCTGAGAATCGAGCTGAACTCTTAAAGAAGCCTGCTTTTCAGGTTTACAAGTCTTGAGTTGTCCCCTAGTGGCATCGTAGGACAATCTCTTGTTGTGAACGTTCTTTCTAGATCTGTCAACGATTTGGAATTGTCTCTGCAGGCTCTTGATCGGAGCGTTAACAGTCGATTGGATTAACTTGTCCTGTTGCAACCTGAGCTCGCCAATTTTGGACTCAATTTCAGAGAACTGGTCAAGTCCTTGTGTCAGCGAGGTGGAATCAGCAGAGGACTGCTTCACCTTTTGGGAAGCAATGGAGGACACCGTGGCAAGGGCATGGTTCAAAGTCTTTGGAATGTTTGAAGCAGGACTCACAATAATGGACTGCGCCTCCTCTGTGGTTCTGGCATGGCTTAACTGACCAACTTTGGAGGTGATGGACTTGGTCAACTCGTTCATCTTCAAAGAGTTTGGGTAGTCGTAACCTTCAGAGTCGTAGATCGAGGTGACGCTGTTCAGATTGGAGTAAACGTCCTTCATCAGGTCAATCTGTGACTCAAGGTCGAGATATTCCTGAGGCAATTGGGAGATGTCATCAGTAGAACCAAACTTCTCCTGGAATTGACGCGCTGTCCGCTGTGCCAAAGGTTGGAGGTCCTGCGAAAGCTTCTGCGCCTCCTTGAGACCCTCAGAGAGGCCAGTTTGCAATTGGTTGGTAAAGTTCTGGAAGAATGACATTTTGTCTTATGTTTTTTTCTTCTTTTCGTGCTGTGCTCTTGTGTTTACAAGTGGTCTTGTAAGTTCTCTTCTTCCCACCTCCCCAGTATGATTTGTTCTTTCTCCTTTGACAGGGCACTTGTGCAATGCTGTGTTCTCCTTGTGGTGTGAAACTTCAGGGGAGGGAAAGGCCGCTGGTGGACAAAAAAAGCGCAGCGCGTTGAAATGGGGAATATTACTGTTTTAGGGAAAATATATACACATACACATATAGTTGGAAACATTAAAGCCTACTGTTGTTGTTGTTGTTGTTGTCGTTGAAACTAGAACTCCACAGAGAGGAGACTCGATAGGACACAATTGGTGATTACTTACAATCCATTTGTCAAATGTTACTTTATGTGGCTTTTGAAAGAACACTAGTACACCTTATAAGACCCCAAAATGAAACATTACATCTCTCTACACACAATGTGTCCAAGTTTGCACCAATTGACCTCTATGGGAAGGACATTGATCTGGATGGCATCAAAAGGGGGGGGGGGTGATTTGAACATGTTCAAAGGGGCTCATGGATGGATTGACAAGGTCTGCTTCACCAGCGGCGGGGCCAAGATCTAAGGTTCGAACTCGTAATTAGATACCAAGTTACTGGTGCATGTTTCAATAGAGCTAATGATTCCTGTTGGAGTTTGTGTTGTTTTCTTTTTTTGGCATAACATCATTTGTTATTGTTGTTCTTGTGCACATGTATCACTTTTGTCTTCAGGTTGCTGTTTAAATGAGCTTTGTTGAGCTTATGTATGTCTCCGCCAAAGACGACCCCATTTCTCGAGCGTACAGTGAGGCAACACTTGGCTGAAACAACAGGAAGCCAGTATCAATCAATAATGACACTCGCGGCGTGAAACCAAAATCTGTCAATTCCAAGTGAATTCAAAGAGATTTATGCTCTAAATAGGTTTCCCCATAGTTAACGATAAATTATTTGTAGTATAGCCAAAATTTCAAACCCCGAGTTGTGGGAGACAAATCAATTTTGACACATTTTTACCTGGAAAAGACTGTTATTGTCCATTTATACCCCTTTATCATCGTTTTAATGATGAATTGAGTACTCTACACCTTGTATTTGACACAAATATCTGTGGATTATCTACAAAAAATTTGACAGCCGTTCCCTCCCCCTGGGATTCCGCAGAATATTTTTTTTTTATTGTTAGGAAAAAAAGAATATCCTGGGGATCAAACAGAGAAGGGAGACCACTATAGGGAAGGCCAGTGTTACCCTCTTTACTACTGCTACAAAGATCCCAATGATACCACTGTCGGGATGATTCTTGCTTGAATCCCGCCCAATGGTGATAGTATGTGGGGATCCATGGAACCATGCTTCACCCATAATGAGGCATATATGTCATTGTGGGCATGGGACAGCTATACCAACTGCATCTGGTAAGTGCAATCCCATTACATGGTTCTACTTTGGTCGTTTCCAGTTCTTCGACAGAGCTGGATATGCCGGTCAGTAGATGTGTCAAGTGTTCTCGAGATGTGCATAGTACCAGTCACCAGCGACAACTGACCAGGCTGACCCCAGTGATGGTGTCAGACACAACATCGACAACACAGACAACAGTGACAGCAGTGACAACAATGACAACATTGTCGAGTGTCATCGAGATGTCCATGTACTTGTCGCCAAGCACAACTGACCATGCTGACTCAAGTGACATTGTACCACAGGCACCATCGACAATACTGGCAACAGTGACAGCAGTGACAACATTGTCAAGTGTCATCCAGATGTCCATAGTACTAATCACTCAAGACAACGGACCAGGCTGATCAGGTGAGATAGTATTATGGATACCACAGATACCACAGACAACTGTGACAACAGTATCATCGTTGTCAAAGTCATCAAGTATCATCGAGATGTCCATAGTACCAGTTACCAAGGACAACTGACCAGGCTAGCTCAAGTAACATAGTATCACAGA
>JAJMLK010000226.1:5532-16427 GCA_030564145.1 Williopsis takata
AAAAAAAAAACGGGAATGTCAGACCAACAGCATTACTTTGAAATGGGCAACGAGGCTACATTTGACACTGACCAGTTTGACGTTGTTGGTGGTGGCCAGAACGACACCAGGGCGATGTTTGAATTCATACCTGTGGTTGAACACCTCGACCAGTTGGATTACCAGGGGAGTGGTTCCACAAACCCAAGAAGTGCCGATATCTTTGGACTGGGGAATGAATGGGATGGAGGTCTTGTGCAAGCTTTGCAACAGGTTCCAGATGCCTCTGAGAGCATGTTGCTACCTCCAGTACCACAACACAGTGCTTTACAACAAAGGCAGTTGAACTATGTCCAGAGTACATTGAGGGGAACTTCTATATCGTCTAGTCTCCATTCTACACCATCAGCCAACTCCTCACCAGGAGACAGCTTTGCCGGCGTGTTTAGACAAGGCCATGAGGATGTATCCTTTGGTTATAACGTTCTCGAAGACGTTTCTTTCAACATGGGTCTAGAAACCGTTGAAAATGGACTACAAAACTCTATATTTGAAACCTATATGCAAACTTACACAAACGGACAAGTTGATCAAATACAGTCACCTTCGGGCCAACAGATGCTGCAGCCCTTGAATGTGGATCAAGAAGGAATACTTCAGCAGCAGAAAAAGTTTCATCAACATCATCAACAACAACAACAACAACAATCGTACGAGCAACACTACGGAACACATGAACAAGTGACTCAGCAGCAACACCCACAGCATACACAGAGTCAACAGCAACAACAACAAGAACAACAACAACAGCCGCAGTATAGCACTTTGAAGGTTTGCGATGATGGTTCTTCTTCGCCCCAGAAGACCCATGCCTCGCCAGAGCAGACCAAACTTTCCGCAGGCGCCAAATCCAGGTCTTCTTTGGACTCACGTCTTTCCTTATCCAGACTTGGCCAAGTGCTTGGTGCTTCATCCATTGAGGAGACTGCAAAGATTGAGAAGAGCATTCTTGAAGTGTTTGAACGTGACCTCGGATTCCCATTGGGACATCGAACATGGATTCGTGACACGACGGAGCAGTACCGCAACAAGACGTTGGAGGCACTCTACTGCAAGATCAATCCAATGTATCCACAGTTGACTAGGGATCATTTGGAGACTGTTGTGAAGAGAGCTACTTATTCTATTATGCAAGGTCGTTTGAGAAAAGAACGCAGGGCTCTTGCCAAACAGGCCAAGAGACGTAACGAGAGTCAACACCTGAAGCAGCACATTGGTTCTGAACCAAAGGGTTCTTCGAATACTGGTGCCTCCTCCATTGGTGGCTTGTCCTTGTGATTTGAACATGGATAAAGACATACACACACACACACACACACACACACACACACACGCACGCACAGTGGGGAAATCTACCCCCATTATGCATTCATGGGTCATTTATATATATATATATATATATGTATATCTTCAGTTCGTGGTTTTTGCCTTGCTCACTCACTCGCTGAAACTTCATTTCTTTGTCCCTCCATTCATATCTTATACTTTAAGAAACGGAAGATTTGATGGTTGAGCACATACTCTATTCTGATATACAGGAAGGCTGGTTCTTTCTTTGTATTCATTGCTAATTATTTGACCGATTAATAAACTTTATTATGTCGGTTGTTTTTTCTTGACGATGTTGATGTTGCTTCTTTTTTCTTTATTTTATTTTATCTGTCTTTGATGTTGCTTCTTTTTTCTTTATTTTATTTTATCTGTCTTTATTTTTTGTTTGGTGTTTGTTGTTCTTATTGGTGTCATGGAGTATATCTGTTGTGGCTTTTCTTTGTTTGTGTGATTATTTTTTTTGTTGTGTTTTTTGCATTGCTTTGAATATGACGCTAGTTCAAGTCTGATTGGATTCGTTAGAATAAATAATATATTTATTACTGCTTGAATTTGATGGGGTTGTCATCTCCTGTACCACATCTACAACACTAATGTATATTTGACCATTTTATCATCCCTTTTTGGTTTGTACGTTGTTCCATGGTTCGATTGCCTCAATGTCATTCGTTCTAAACATGTAGTCCAAAAAAAAAAATAGCAAAAGCTTCCTGTCTCTAAGGTTATGGTTTATACCACTTGCTAACCACCACTTTTGTGGTGCAAACAAGCTAAAAGCCAAAAATTAAAAAAAAAAAAAAAAAACAAAGGGAGTTTGAACTACGGTGGTATTCCCCATTGGCGATTGGTCCGTTGTTCTAGTTGGTTGTAGAGAGAGCAACACTACCAAAAAAAAGGTCTATTCTGTATATAGATATACTCACAACTATAAGCTTAAACCTATCTTAAGCTGTAAGCATAGTGCATATTGTTTGGCTGTATCTATATCGCATTTAAATTACAAAATTCAAAATTCAAAAAAAAAAAAAAAAAGAGGGTTAATTAAAACCTTGAGTCTGTATCGATATTTAAAGATTCGGTCTCCCCTTTTCGATAAGCCATCACACATACAAAAAACCAAAAAAACAAACCCCTAATTGTGGATATTTACCCCATTTAGTCCACTATCGGGGCGCTGTTTTCCCCACCCCAAACCGGGGTAAGAAGCGCTCGCGCATGTGAAAGGTATACTGTGCCCCTTACCACTGCATTTACCCTGCTGTGGTCTTTTTTTCTTTTTTTCTTAAAGGTTGTCTCATATTCGCGAATATTGCCGTATTTTATTTGAGAAATGGTATAAATGGTACCGAAAGATGGGTACAAAACCATCCTTCCAAGAGACATTACTGAGTGGTAAGTGCTTGTGCCTGTGCTTTTGTGCCTATATTATTATTATTATTATTATTATTATTATTATTATTATTATTATTATTATTATTATATATTGTTGTTGTTATTACTTCCTTGGTTCTCCAAATTTCTCTTTTTTCTAATTCTCACCATTCTTACGTAACACACGTTCTTTTCAGCATGCGCGTATGTACGGGTGCGGGGTATGCTGGAGAGAGAGAGAGAGAGAGAGTGTGGGGGTGGTGGGGGTGGTGAATTCAGCCATTTGTTTGGGGACTGGCTTCCCTGTGTTTAGTTGTGAGAGCTATCGACAAAAGAAAGCTGACTGATTGGTAGCTCATTAGCAGTTTATCAAATTTCTGTATCTACGTAGTGTCTTTCGTGTATACACATTCTCTATACCATTCCTTCTGTTCTCTGTGTCTTTCTGTCTTTTTCTGTCTTTTTTTTTTTGGTTTTCTTTTTTTTTTTTTTTTTTTTTTTTTTTTTTTTTTTTTTTTTTTTTTTTTTTTTTTTTTTTTTTTTTTTTTTTTTTTTTTTTTTTTTTTTTTTTTTTTTTTTTTTTTTTTTTTTTTTTCTTTTTTTTTTTTTTTTTTTTTTTTTTTTTTTTTTTTTTTTTTTTTTTTTTTTTTTTTTTTTTTTTTTTTTTTTTTTTTTTTTTTTTTTTTTTTTTTTTTTTTTTTTTTTTTTTTTTGATTATTATTATCTTTTGTTGCCTATATTTCTTCTTCTTCTGTACTGTCTGTCATTGTCTTTTGTCCTGTTATCTAGTGTGTTTGACTGACAACACAAGAATGTTGTGTGAGATTAGGGAAACAAATAGAAAAAAAAAAAAATGTTTGCTCTTTTTTGATATTCCGATGGCCTCAATTTTTTTCTTTGTTGTGTTAAAACCACACGAATTTCCCTTTTGTCTTGAAAGTAACCACTTTATATCAACACACACACACACACACACACACACACACACACACACACTAACGTTCTGTCAATTATCTATCTATTATGGGAAATAACTCGAGCGTTCTGCAACGTAGACGATCCGTTCAACTGAGAGAGTCGTATCGTAAGTATTTCACCTGTATGAACTGTTTTTTTTTGTTTGTGCTCTTAAAGCGTGGCAATGAGAACCAAATGAGTAAGTAGCAGTACTAACATGCCAAAACCTAGAAAAACCACGTTCAGTACATAACGAATTCTCAGGTCTTGTCACCACACAGATGAAGAGTTCTCCCGTTGCAGAAGTGGAGACAAAAGATGTTGAAGTATCACCGGGGAAGGGTCCAGTTGAAGATTTTTCAACCTCCAAAGTGGAAACCATAACCACCACCAACAGGACAACGGTTGTCACACCGACTATCCTCACGGATGAGTTCATCAGCGGCGATTATTTCTCAAGACACGACGACCAAGTGGGTGTACTCGCAGAAACGGATGTGTATGACGAGGATGATGATGGATATGGAATCGATGAGGATTTGGCAGACCCCGTCTCACACGACGAGGTGTTGTTGAGTCGTCGCCAGGTAAAGCTGAGGTTTGTTGACAGGTCAAAGGAGATGTTAATCACAGACCAAGTTTACGTTGTTGGTTCTTTTGACCAATGGGCTAAGAAAGTTGCCCTTTCTCCAGATTATGACCCCGCGGGGAAGTTGTTCTTCAAACTTGTGTTGGACTTACCCATGGGGATCTACAGGGTGAAATTTTTGGTGAATGGCCAAACGAGACATACGGATGAATTACCCACTGCTACTGACAAGTCTGGTAACATTGTCAATTGGTTTGAAGTTGGTGTACAGGATGTTGATGCCGAAGTGGAGGCTGGCGAATTTGAAAAACATCAGATCATCAACCACATGAGAAGGTCGACACCCTCCATTGTACCGAATAAACAGGGAAACAGAAGTGGGTCTACCTTGGCGGACGATTCGAGGTTTCAGAGCCGATGTACAACTCCCTTGGCTGAAGGTGGTGGTGGTGCTGCTATTACTACTACTACTACTAATGATGATGGTTACCTTGCGGCAAAGTACAAGTACACGCAAGAAATCCCATCAACTTTTCAAACATTTTTTGGGAGTACGGATGACCTCTTACCGCTGGACGAGGAGTTTATCCACAAGCACCCAATCCCAGAGTTACCGGTTTATTTGAACAACAATTACTTGAACAAGCATTTCAGCACACACCATACTTTGAGTTCTGACACTGCCATTGTTGGTAAACAGTCGAGTTTGATGCAGGGGCTCAATTCGCACATTATACCACACGTTAATTTAAACCATCTCCTAACTTCAAACATCAAGAATGGCGTGTTGGGAGTGGCTTGTACAACGAGGTACTCTGGTAAATTTGTTACGCAGATTATGTATTCACCTTCGGGTGATGTATAGGGTGTTATTTTGATTATCTTTCTTTTTCAATCTCTCTCTCTATGTATAGGGGTGTCGTTTGATTTACCTTTCTGTCTCTATCCCTCTCAGATGAACTGGAATAACAACAGTTTTAATTAAAAACACAGACACACACAAAAATTAAACTGTAGAGTTTGAACACGCTTTTACAAACGATATCCTGTTCTCCCCCCCCCCCCCCCGGCTTTTTTTTTCCTTACCGCTTCCGGCGGTCTGGGCACTTAGTCACGTGGTGTAATGGTAATGGGGAATGGGGAAAGGGTATCGGGGAGGAAGAGGAAGAAGAAGAAGAAGAAGAAGAAGAAGAAGAAGAAGAAGAAGAAGAATGGGGTATAGACTAATAGACTAATAAGAATGAGAGAGAGAGGTTGGTAGGGGGGATTAGTTATCTGTGTGTGGCCATACGCTATTAGAATATGTGGAATTATGTAACACAGGGTATGGTATGCCTAGTAGTGGTAGGGATGGGCAATGTCACAAAGGACAAAGGCCGAAAAAAAAACAAAAGAGGTGTGTGAGAGACAGGGGGGGGGATGTTAGTAGTCCTTCCCTTTCTTCCTCTTACTTACATTACCACCCCCTTCCATCTTATTACCCTCTACGGATATTTGCCCTGCCTGCCCTGCCCACCAACCCTTCCAGGGGTGGGGCCCCTTTGTCTAAGGAAGTAGTCAGTAGTAGTCTCACTCCTCCCCCCCTATGGTGTGTATGAGTAAAGTGAAAAGTTCCTTCAGCCTGCGTATCAAAGAAAAAAAAAAAAATTAAAAATGCCTCATCGCTTTAAAACCACAATGGCCTGCCCCCGTCTCCCAAATCTCTCTATAGGGATATATGTAGTGGTGCTTATCAAAGGGGCTATAGAATGCCTACATTTGCGTACAACAATCTAGCTGCATCACAGGAGGACGAGTACTCACAGCTATGGACGTGGTATGTTGCACACCTCGAGTCCGGCGAGTTTGAAGGCATTGTGGGCGATACGCTACACAGACGGCAGTTGGATAGGTTTATCGTTGAAAACTCAACCAGTTTTGATTCGAATGCGCTCGTTCTGTTGATGCCCACACGGGAGATTAGCAGATCACCTGGCTTGTTGACGAGTTTAATGTCCAAATATTACGAAGGGACCGACGCTGGAAACGTTACGATAACTTCGATGGGATCGATAAGTGGGTCAGAGACGAGTGTGATCCTTATCAGAAGCAGCGGTGGTTGTTCTTACTCTTTCAAGCAACAACAGAACTTTACAAGTACACATGACTTGGCTGAAGATACAGATAGCGTGCTGAGTGGAGACCCTGGTTATGTCCCATCGGTACAAGGAATGGATCAAAATTCGTTCAGATCTAATGATTACGACGACGATAACAATAATGATGATGATGTCGATGATGATATCGTATCATACAAATCAACAGCCTCTAGGATCAACAGATCATTCCGATTTGACACCAATGCAGAGCCCATTGTGAGAGTACACACCCAATTGTCATCTTCGCAGCATTCGTTCAAAGTTGGTGATTCTGAAACGGTTTCGCTAATGACAGAAGACACGGGTTATTCGCTTCAACCATTCCCAACAAAAGTTAGTGTAACTTCCACCTTGAACCACTCTCTTGTGTTGAGAAGCATGCTCATGAAGGATTTACAAACGGGTGAGATCAAGACCGCAATACGGCAGATTGAAGACTCATCGATGGGTGACGATTGGCTAGTGTACGATGAGACATTTACAATGACAAACTTGCAACTGTTATCACTGGATGACATTGTGGAATCAAATGCAACGTGTTGTAAATTCCTCTTCTATGCTCTCGTTGCAGATAACGACGATGATGTTAAACCGCCAAGTTATGAAGATGACGAAACGGACGAGGAAATTGGCGAACACGATTTAACAGTTGTGGAGTTTGATGGAGGGTCACCATTGGACGATTTCCCACAGACGATCAGATTTATACGTTCAAATACCACAGAGGCAACAACACCCTTGATGTTGTCAAAGACAAACACGTTGCGTACGAATCATGAGTCTGTTAGATCTGAAATGTTGATGCACAGACCAGATTCTCTGTATTCCCCTGTGCTACGTTCAAGATCTACTCCGGCAGGTGGAATTAAGAAGTTGAAGAGAAGGAAGAGTAGATCAAAGGTTGGTAAAGAAAAGTGTGTTATTATGTGATGGGATTAGATGAAATCATTTGGGTACAGGGTGTTTTTTTTTTAAAGAAAAAAAAAAGACAAAAAGAACAAGACAGAATAAGAACAAGAATTAACAACAAAGAGTTAGATAAAACAAAAAAAAATGCAAAAATAATTCATGAATTAGAAAGATTTCGTAGCGCGAGGTTGCCCTCTTTTTTTTTTTTTTTTTTTTTTTTTAATTCTTTGTTGTTAATTCTTTTGCTTGTCCAGGTGTTGTTCAAGCATTTCAGTCCATGGTTCAACAAAGTCCAATCCAATGGCCTCATCGTTCTTCATAAACCAATCGACAACAGCCTCCGGTAATGGTTGAATGCTGTCTTTCATCTGTTGATATCCAAAGTTATAGAATGGGGTGCTTTCGATGGAGGATACCTGTGGTTGTTGCTGTTGCTGTTGATGCTGTTGATGCTGCTGCTGCTGCTGCTGCTGCTGCTGCTGTTGATGTTGTTGTTGTAGTAGTAGTTGTTGTTGTAGTTGTTGCTGCTGCTGCTGCATATTGACCTGCCCAGGTTGTTGATCCATACTAGGAGGTTGCATCTGTGTTGGAGGTGGTGGTACTGACGGGCCAGCTTCAACCTCTTCGTCATCACTAGAACCACTGTCTAGCGGTGTAAGGTTTGGCGGGTTGACCATCAATTTCGACCTGTATTTCATCTCAGAGCACAGATACATCAAAATAGTGGAGTATCTCGTACAAAGGTGCAATTCATCAGGAGAAGCCTCTCTAAGCACAATGGCAGCCCTCTGGATAGTCTGTAAGATATCTTCAGTCGGAATGATTCCAAGAGTCAACAGAGCAGATGCCTGTTGCGAAGTTGATTGGTTTGGCTGCTTGCTTGCATTGGTCAAGGTCAAATAGCACTTGACAATAAAGGCAACAGAACGGACAACTCTTGTGACCCAACGCACGGGCATGTATTTCAACATCTTTAACTTGTGCACCCTAACAGCAGCGTTCAAGATCTCTTTAGCTGCGTTGTACGCCAATTCCACGTATTTAGCAGCCTTGGAGAGCTCATCGAGGTGAATGTTGTTCAACGACTTCTTACTATCTTGAGATGCATTTAATGGGTTATCCATGCTTAACGCCAACGAATAGATGTACAGTTGACAGTAGTAATAATCACAGATCAACGACTCCTTCTCAATTTGCCTCGTCAACTCTTGTACGTGCTTCGCATTTGTTGCCTGTGTCAAGTTGCAATGGTGGTTGAAATTCTTTGGGTTTGAAGGCTTCAACAATTTTTTATACGTCTTGTACCAATGCTCGATCAACGGAGACAGCACGCTCAACACCGTCAAGTTTTGCTTGTGCTGTGCGATATCGGTCCGGTTCTCACCACAATATACAGTCTCGTACGCCAATGACATGATCTTCAACAACTCCAGCTTGGCCTTTTGCATAAATGTGAATCTCAAGCTTCTCTTTTGTAGCGAACGTTGTCTCATTGTCTCCTCATCTAGTGTCAAGATGAACTCATCATGAAGAAACTGCTTTCTGTTATCAACTGCTTCACCTTCATCTTCGTTATCGAGGTCAATCTCGCTTAAACTTTGGGCAAGCATACTGCGTTGACCCAAGTTCATTGCAGTATGAGTCTCTGCGATATGTGTGGCGACAAAGATCTTTGTAGAGCCGTTGATAAATCCCATATCCTGTGCCAAACGAACACTCGTACCAACGAGCATCCAAGCCATACGGTCAGATCTTCTCATTGCACTCAACCCTGTCAAGCCTTCCGTGCCATCTTCTCCATTTCCCTCGCCTTCTGCACCAGGTGTATTCTCCCTAGAAGATGTAGGCATGTTGGCGTAATCAGACCATCTCCAATGGATTGCCCTTGGGTTCCACTCGGTAAAGAGAATGAACGCCAGCACAGTCCCCACAGATCGCGTAGAAGCCTCTGCCCAGATGGTTTGTGAAATTAAACGCTGACAATAGATCCATAACCGTTCATGAAGCTGAATATTTCTCGAGTTTTTGTTGATGTTTTGCACGTCATCGCTTTCAAATGGATGATAACGAGCAGAAATGGTCAATATAGCACACAGAAGGATCGGATAACCTGCTAACACCTCTGGCGAATGCAACTGTTCTGGGATATGTGGGAAGAAAGGATGCATGGTTAGGAAGAAGAGATGTATGAGGTGTTCGGCCTCGGATTCAGAAAGCATCTTTCCAGGGCCAATATACTCGATGTCTGTCAAGCTCTTTGAAGGGTTTGGCCGAACATTAGAGCCTCTTTCAACTGGTGGAACGCTCATCGGTGTGTTTCCTTGAGGTCTGATTAGAGGCGCAATGTCATGAGCATCAGTAGAGGACTCATGCGAGTTCCCTGTACTCTCCAACTGCTCGTGCTTATCGCGAGCGTCAATATGGTCCCTATCGTCAGCTCTGGCAATAGTACCAGCGGCACGTGCAAGAAACACTAAGGCACCCTGCATAGTGGTCAACTCTGACCGCTGTTGCTGCTGATGTTGCTGTTGTGAGTCCTCAGAAGTCGTGGTTGTAGAAGAGTTGACACGCTCTTGGAACCTTTTCAAAGGCGGCAGCTCGTTGCTTGACTGCGTCATTTGTTGCGCTGCTGGGATCCCCGTGTGGATGGGCATTAGCTTCTGCGGCTCCTGTTCTTCAAGAGGAGGATGCTGCTGTAGATGCTGCTGTGGATGTTCATGTATATTCTCCTCTAAATGCTGCTGTGAATGCCGATACTGATGTTGATGGTGCTGGTGGTGTTGGGGATGCTGATACTCCACTGGCGCCAGTGGAACACCCAAACGTCCAGTTAGAGAGTGCTGTTCTGGCGAGGTTGTCACTCTGTTGACAGGAAGCGGCAGCTGTGGGCCGTTGAACAGTGGCAGAGACTGTCTTCTTTTCATCTTCTTGGGCACCGGCTCTGTATTCACGGACCCAGTTTGGGCCCCAGTATGAGACCCACCACGACGACTCTCAGCAAAGACACATTCCTTCCTCTCTCGTTTGCATCTGGCACAAGGTGGGTCATTGGGTGCTTCGACAGGGCCAAGGTCACATCTCACCTTCCTGGTTCGGCAGTTCAGGCAAGCCTTGTAGTTCCTGCGGAAACGCTTGTCCTCTTCCATACTTTGTTCTTCTGGTCCTCGATAAAGTAATAGTAGTAGTAGTAGCAGTATTAGTAGCAGCTAGAGATTCTAGTTACTAATTTAACTGTTAACTCCTCTAACCTGTCCGTTGTGATTATCTCTGTGATTGATGATGTTTTCTTTTCCTCCTCCCCTTGTCGCCCCGTTGTTTGCCGTCATTTCCCACCTCCAATTGCCGAGAGAGAGAGGAGCTGCAAACGGTAAAAAAAAGAAAAACAACAACCGAGAGAACACCCATACACCCACACACCCACACACCCATACACCCATACACCCACACATAAGAGACACACAGCCACCCGCGCGCCACAGCGAACACATTCGTCAGTTTATATTTTGTGGCACATCGGAAAAAAACGATTTGTGGTGTATGGATGTACTGAATCCAAGGCG
>JAJMLK010000227.1:0-16257 GCA_030564145.1 Williopsis takata
CCCTGTGTGTTTTTGAGTAGGTGGGTGGGTATTCTATCTGTTTGTGTTTTTTTTTTTATTGTCGGTTTTATGTTCTCATGTGTGTCTATGTTTATGTGTATGTCTATGTTTATGTATGGATGAACTACTAACATATTGCTGGTTTGGTCATTTACAATTCTTTCACTGCACACAGGAGTAAGTGTAAAGCATTAGTGCTTTGTAGTAGTAGTAGTAGTAGTAGTAGTAGTAGTAGTAGTAGTAGTAGTAGTAGTAGTAGATATTCCCCTCTCAGTTTAGTTTGCCAACCTTGAAAAAAAAAAAAAGAAAAAAAAAATCAAATTGTGACACAAAGGCCTCCCACACACACAACTAGATCCATTCGAGGGGGGTGGGTTATCCCTGTGTGTGTGTCTTGTTTATATTGTCAAAGGAGTACGAGGATATATATATATATATATATAGACATGTAGACATATATATTCGCCCTATATATATATATATATATGTAGACAGAGATTTGTACAGGGATATATTTGGAGTCCTGGATGAAGATGGGCATTCGTTTAGGAAAGGGGGTTGAATGCCAGAAAGTACGTTGCCCTGGTTACATTCACCACCTGGTATCACGTGATGAATTGTCGATTCCCGGTCCTCGGAAATTGAAATGGTTAACACTCGGGCTGGGCGGGGGAGACAGAGGAAGGGTGGGGTGTATTAAGAGTGTTGTGTGTACATATATTTAACACTAACTGATAACCACCACAAGACGCTTAAAATCACTTACAATGTTCTCCTTAATACCCGTGCTGGCAACAGTATCACTTCTCCATGCAGGTTATTCCTCGTACGAATACACAAACTTCGTCAAGACCCATAGGTCCACGATCCCCTTCCCTCAGGACATTACCGTTGAGGTTGTCATTGGCGTTGTTCTCTATCTCCTACATATCATGTTCCTTTCACCGGTACAAAAAGAGCATAGTCTCGTTGATGAAGGTAGAACCATATCAAGGGATAGACTCAGTCCAATTACGATGAAGGATGCCGTAAGATTTGACGAGATCAAAGGTGCAAATGCCATGTTCAAACAGGTGGAAACGAGGGTAGGGTTCATCGACATCGTAAAGTTAAGAGACCAGTTTGCCCAATGGGAAGAGAAACAAGCTGAAGAGATGCAGACTGATGAAGAATGAGTGGTATTGATCTATATATATATATATACAAATTTATACTCACAAACACACACACACCAAGATGATGCATTTCTACAGAACTATTTTAGTTGTCCTTCTTTTAAGCTCCCACACCACTAAATTCGCTAAACTTTATACAATGTATCCAAAAACCCCTCAACGAGCTTATCTGCAACACCTGTGGTTTGGATACTACCGGCAACACCGTATATCGCCGCGGTATCGCTCTTGGCCTCTTCGCCATGGCCCAGCTGCTTCAAACAACGTTTCAAAACTTGGACTAGTTCGTCAATCGCACTGGAAGATGGTTTTGTCACTGCAAGGTGTAACGCTGCTGGATGCTGCAGCGTACTCAAATGCCATCCTTCCTTTGCCAAAAGATCCGACAACTCGTAAATGTTCACAACGTTTGATTTAAACGACACAACGCTGCATAGAGGGTCGCCAATAACTTCCAACTCTGGGATCTCCTCTTGGATCCGGCTCTTCAACTCTCTGGCTGCACCGACAATCTGCTTACAACTCTGTGTGTACCCATCGTCGCCAATCTTCAACAACGTTGCCCAACAACCAACCACAAGGGCACCGGGTCTTGAACCTGCAAGCGTTGGAGAACCGTACAACCCACCAACCCAACCAGGGTTGATGTAGTACTGTGCTGCACGTAGTTCCTGCGAACGATACATCACGATCGACGATCCCTTTGGTGCGAATCCGTACTTATGGGTATCACAAGAGATCGAAGTCACACCAGTGACACGGAAGTCAAAAGGTGGCAGTTCAAAGCCAGCCTTAGCCATGTATGCCACGATAAAAGAACCCAAACAACAATCGACATGCACTGGAATTCCGTAGCGTTGGCCAAGCGCGCCTATGGATTCAACGTCATCGATGATACCATGTGGGAAGTTTGGAGCAGAACACCCAAGCAACACGGTGTTTTTGTTTATGAGCCTCTTCATCTTGGCAACGTCGACTTTAAAGGTCACAGGGTCTAGGCGAACGTGGTGAAGTTTGATTCCAAAGTAATAGGACGCCTTGTCGAACCCAGCGTGGGCGGTTGTCGGTACAACCATTTCAGGGTGTGTCACACCTCTAGTACGTCTTGCATGCACTTTGGCACTGAGGCATGCCAACAGCAGAGACTCTGTACCACCTGAAGTTGTACTACCAACCGCCGCTCGTGGTGCGTTGAACAGCTTGAGTACCATGTTGACCACCTCTGCCTCCATCTTACGAACGCCTGGGAACACATCTGGATGCAACTGGTTCGCCACACAAAAGGTCTTGAAAGCCTGTGATTGGATGTTTATCACATCTTCTCCGCCGTGGTACACAGCACCTGAAACTTTTCCCCTTTCCCAGTCTGAATGCTTCAAGTTTGACAGTTTGTTCAAGTAATCCGTAATGACCGAATCTGACAACCCATTTGAAGGAATCGAATGGAAATCTTGTACCCCTGGTGTTTCTTGTATTAACGATTCTTCAATCTTGACAACTGCATTTGCAACTTCTTTTGCAACTTTGGCCCTTAGTGGTGGGAGTGCCAAAACCCTTTGCATTGTTGCCCTGGAGAGTTCTCCAAGGACGATTTTGGGGTATCCAATGAAACCATACCCTTTGATATTTGAAGACAAAGAGTTCAAGTACGAGGCAACGACACTGTTTAAACAGTAGTTAGTAAAAACAAAAAAAAAAACCATCTTGTGTGTACTTTGTCAACAACCCACCCCCGTGTTACCTCTTATAACAAACAAAGAGTAGGGGGGGGGGGGGGGGAGAGAGAAAAAAGGGGGGATACTACTTACATGTAGAATACCAAATCACGGATTCTGTATTGTTAGTTTTGTTAATACAAGAGTTCAACAACAGTATAAAATAAAACACCCCTCTCGAGAATATATATATGTATCATCCCTATAGTAATAAGGTACCATATATATATATATATATACTCACAACGTAAACAACGAGGTCTCCTTGACATAAATGGCCAATGTATGTGCCAAATGTTGGGAATATGGATCACACCACTCGTAAAAACTCTCCAATAAATCCATTGTGCATACCCCTTTTTTTTTGGCTGTTGAAACTGTATTAAATAGTGTGTGTAAGTAGATATTACTTTGTAAATGAAACACCATTCTATACGAACATCGTGTGGAGGGAGCTCTCCCCCTCCTTTTTGCCTATTCACCCGTCAAATTCTGCCACAAAGAAGCAAAAAAAAAACACAAACTGGCCCAATATGGTAACTTTCCTAATATAGGTGTAGTCCTTTATCATTTTTGCCTTCTTAAGGTAACTCTACCTATTTGGGTGTTTTTTGTGTTTTTTTTTGTGGTTTTTTGTTTTGGTCCTCGTCCGCCCGCGCGCGCGCGCTTTTAATCTTTGTGACTCAGTCAGAGATTCCCTTCTTTTTCTTTTTGATTTTATGAAAATGCAGTCATCCTTTATTCTCTCTCTTACACCTCTGCCCATCATCTCTTATTTTTTAAGGGAAAGTTTGCAATAGATCAATTCAGTTCATTCAATAGATCAAACGGTATAACAGTCAAGCAGTCAATCAATCGTCTTGTTATATTTAATTATTGATTATTGATTATTGATTACCCATCCCTTTTGCACAATCTCCATCCATCGGCATATCAATACAAAACAGAACAGAAACAGAACAACACACACACACACACACACACACACACACACACACACACACACACACACACAAAAGAAATGTCCTGTGATCCAAACTCACTGGTATCGCTCATCTCTGCCGTTTCCGGTGGATTGTCATTTGCATCGTGGCTAGTTGCCCTAGTACCACAGCTTATCGAGACCTATAGAACCAAATCTGTCGAGGGTCTTTCCCCGATCTTTGTGCTCGTGTGGTTCTTGGGAGATGTGTTCTCCTTCATAGGGTGTATTCTCACCGATCAGATGTTCTTCCAATACCTGCTTGCATCTTACTTTTTGCTGAATGATGCCTTTATGATTGGTCAGTACTGGTACTATGGTTACTACGTCAAGAACCACAGACACAAGCATCATCATCACAGTCATCATCATCATCACAGTCATCACAGTCATAGGGATGACCCAGAGTATGGTTCTACTGTTGTTGCAGGCAACAATATTGGTTCTGCTGCTGCTGCTACTGCTGCCAGAGCTGTTTTACCAGCAGTTGTCATTGCATCCCAGGTGGGAACTTCAGAAGCGCGCCAGTTGCTCTCTTCGACATTTTCAACAACATCTGCATTATCCATTTCAACTCCTAACGAAACAAAACTCCTTATCGGTACCGTGTTTGCCTGGGTAAGTGCTTCCTTATACTTCTTCTCCAGATTGCCGCAGTTGTGGAAAAACTACAAAAGACAATCCACCGATGACATTTCACCCTTCTTGTTTGGATGTACGCTTATTGGCAATGCCACTTATGCAATTAGCATTATGGTTAGCTGTGACTTCATCTATGGAGGTGATCAGAAATGGCAATTTTTCATAAACGAGTTACCTTATATGATTGGAAGCGCGGGAACGATCATCTTTGACGTTATCTACTTTTACCAACTATGGTTGTACAGCGACAAGTCAAAGGATGCCGAAGGCCAGCCGTTGTTGAGCAACAGTTGATCTCTTTGTGCTATATATCGATACATACATACATACATATATTCTTCTTTTTCATGTTCAACGAACCTAGATTACTCTGTTTTCAACAATATCTATGGTTGAATCTTTCCCTTATATCACCCTTACTTATCGAAACCCTTGTAAATTTCTTTCAGGAGGGGATGAAGTATATCTCTAAAGTGGAGAATGTGAAGATAGAAGGGGGAAAAGTGGAGGGGAGCTGCCACTCACTTTTCTTATATCTAATTGGTTCGCAAAATTTGTAAAGGTATTCCCTTGTCAATTTCTCTCCGTCCCTTTATTGTCTGACAAGGTTCGTCTTCGATTTCCTCTTCCGGTACCTTTTTGTTTTTGTTTTTTTTTTATTTTTGTAAATTTTTTTTTTTTTTTTGGCGGTTTCCGCCTTCTCTAGTTTTTCGCAATTCCAAATACGGTAACACCTGGAATTTGCGCTTGCGCTTGCGCTTTTTTTTTTTTTCTGTCGTTCTTCTTCCCCAGTGCACCCGCGCCACTCGCTCACACAGAGAGAGAGACACTCACAGACACTCGCATACACTCACAGGAACCTGCCCCGCCCAATGTGGACTGTTTTACAGTCCACCGCACAAATATACATATATATATATATAGCACACACACCCCTGCAGTGCCCAGCCCTTGGTATGCATGCTTATGCATGGAAGCGTGCCTTCTCGTATATTTTGGAGTCCCGAAAAACAGAAAGCAATGCGCCACACCACAACTCCATCCACTCCCCTACCCATTTTGGGGGGGTAGCAATTTTGGCAGCAAAATAAAAGAAAAAAAGAAGTGGCCGCCTCCTCGCGAAAAACGACGAATGTTTTGCGCAACGACATCAAAAAAAAAAAAAAAAAAGCGCAAAAAGCGCAAAAAAAATAAACGAAAACGGACCCTCGGAACTTTTGTATAACACGGGATAAGAGCCGAGACAGCGTTAACGAACAAAAATATCCGACAACAACAACAACAACAACCATCCTTTTATATCTTTCTTTTGTGTGCATATATTGTTGTTGTTGTTGTTGTTGTTGTTTTTAACCTATTGTTCCCCTTGATCCTATATATCGTTATTTGGGTTCTGTTTTTTTTTTAAAAAAAAAAAAAACCCCCACTGATACTCTCAACTAGTGTTATTGCTGCTTGTTTCCTTCGCTTTCATCCATCTCAATTTTTCTGTTGTTGTGATTTTTTTGTCTGTCACTTCAAACTGTCTATCTATCTCTCTCTCTGTTGTGTTTTGTTGTTCTTCCTTTTCTTTGGGTCCTCACAGTTGTCCACTATCCTCCATATATACACACACACAGTATACCTTCCGATCGCTCAATCTCTCAGTCATCATTTTTTCTATCGCTCAATCTTCTACCATATATCAGTGTGTTCTATCTAACCCTTTAAGATCTCTGTTATAACATTTGCTACTAAAAAGGGAAGGAGACCTTATTTATTTTATTTGCTAAGACCAATCTCAAATCAATGGAGACACTACAGGAAAACATGGAGTCCATATCTTTGGAAATCGACAAGACGAGAAAACCGGTAAAACGTTCCGCTTCGGGCTTGTTGTTATCGATGAACAAGGGCTTGGGATTGTCAACAACTGCTCGTAGACCGAGCGATGGGTTGAGATCCCAGGGGAAAGCTTCCATTCAGAGACCGATCTCTAACGATTCTATTCCAAGTACCAATGGCTCCATAATGTTTGACGAAGGTTTGGATTCGAGACATTCTTCGATGACTAGCACATCGGCAGATGATGAGGCTCTAGATGTCTTGCCAAACGACGCTTCTTTCAAACCAAAGTTGAAAATGACAACATCAACGCCGGCACTCTTGAATCGTTCTGGTACGTCGGCACTTACACCTTCTCAGAGGTACAGGCTCAGACGTGTAAACTCGTCGTCGTCTTCCTCAATGATTGGTCCGTCAAAGGTGTCGACAGCGTCCAAGTTGTATGACGAACTCAACTCTGACGACGAAACAATCGAAGATGGTGTCATATGGAACGTTCCATTCACAAAACTCTCGTCATCGGTTTTCAACCCTTCAAATGGTAAATCACCCGCGTTGATAAAGACGATATTGGACGAATCGTCGGTAACGCTACCTGTGAGTCCCCTACCTGGTTCCCCCATGGCGATGAGATCGTCTAATTTTTACATCCATGGAGAAGAGGCCCATAGCATTTCTAAGTTCTACGAACAGGCCAATCAGGTGTATGTGAAGCGTGAGCTGACGAAACGTCAGTTGAGCCAGACGAGTTTACCAGCGGTTGTTAACGAGGCATCGACAAGAGGGTTGGACGATTCTAAGCTGGTGTCTAGCGAGAAGTTGAACGTGCTGAGCCAAACGAGACCCATTTGGCTCCCTCCAAAATCATCTGATGAATCATGCAAACACGATAGAGATTATCAAAAGATGATTGCACAGGTTGCCAAGAGGGAAAAGTTGCTCAAGCAGGAAAAGTTGAAACAGAGCCAAGATCTCAAGAAGTACAAACAACGGTGGTTGGAACTATCGCAGAGCTCTCATCTCAAGTTGGTTGAAATGCAAAAGTTGTGCCCAAAATGCTCGATTCCAGATCACATTCGGTACAAGATTTGGACACAGGTGATGCTTTCTAAGGATTCCATGGAATTGGAAGATTACGAACAGCTACAATCCAAGTTGGCATCTATTGAACAGTTCCCAGAGTCACAACTCGAGAAGATTGATAGGATCTGCTCGTCGCTGTTTGAAAAATTGGGAAAGTTCCAAAGCGGACAAGAATTGCACGAAAAGTTGGTTCATATTTTAAAGATTCAAATGATTTCCAAAAATGGGTTGAAACAAGGCGATGAGATTTTGTTTGCAATGATGTTGTTGAAGTTCAACCAGGTTGATTCTTTCAAATTGGTCCAACTGCTACAATCAACCGTTTTTACAAAGTTGAATGGCGATAGGTTCACAAAGAATTTGAACAAATATGCCGTGAAGAAATACCTGCAGCATCCAGAGTATTCTCAAGACTTGAAACAACTCACCGCATCGTCGATCATCTCGTTGTTTGAGCACCTCCCAACGGATTTAATGTTTCCAATCTGTGACCTCCTTGTTATGAAGAACTCGTATAAACTTTGGCTATCCCTCTGGATCGTCATCTTGCGTGATCATCACTTGGGTTTTAACGACCTGAACCACTTGTTTTCCAACCGCGACCAAATTGTAATGATACCGGAGGATTGGAACAAGTTTACAACCAAGGTGATGCACTACTACAAGAAATTTTGAAACGCTCCTTTGCTGCTATATAACTGTATGCCATACACATGCCTTATTTAATGATTAAAAAGTTTAAAAAAAAAAAAAGACACCCCTGTTTATACATATTGAGTCGTAGATCTGTGAACACGGCCATTGCGTCCAATGGACAACGTTCCAACCCGTTCCTTGACGACTGCACTTAGGCTGTCGTTGTAACGAGAGAGGAATTGGAAACTTGCCCTGGCCTTTTGTAATTCTGCATCGTATCTCGTCCATTGTGCCACATCCGTTGCTTCTCTCAATTTGGATCCCACATCGGAGAGTTTCTTTAGCAGATCTTCGTTTTGTGCCTTGAGTGATGTTGCCAATGTGGATCTCTCTGCAGCATGGGACGTTGTCTGTTGGTAGTTGGCCCTAAGCGTATCAACGTTCTCCTGTCGTTCATCGTTTTCCACCGTCAAAAGGTCTAACTTGGCCTGCAGTTCTTCCATCTCATTATCTAAAGACTCATCACTCAAGATTTCCTCCCCACTATCAACCTTGGATAAATACAACAGCTCTTTTTCTAGAGAGTCCAGTTTTTCCGAATACTTTGTAAACTCCATGGTCAATCTATCCAGCTTAGATTCATTAGCAGTAGCTTCATCCTTCAACTTCATGGAGTCTTTGAACTTGGCACCAATGTTTAACTTCTCCTGGTCCCATTGTGCATGGTACATCGTGGATCTCAACCTCAGTGGTTTCAACTCGGCCTCGTTGGCCTTAATCTGTTCCTTGATCTCATCCATCCGTTGTAATGTCAGGTTCGTCAACATTTTCTTGTATTCGTAGTGGTTCAAGTCCAGTTTCACTTTCTTCCCATCTTTTGAGTAAAGAGAATCCAAAACTTCACCTTGGGTAAACACCTGAAACTGTGG
Organism: Williopsis takata; assembly: GCA_030564145.1. Lineage (NCBI taxonomy): Eukaryota > Fungi > Ascomycota > Saccharomycetes > Phaffomycetales > Wickerhamomycetaceae > Williopsis > Williopsis takata. The sequence goes on from JAJMLK010000227.1 coordinate 8,987, forward strand.
CAATGCCTGTGAAGGCCAATTCGTAAAGTCCAGTGGTGCAATTTTTTCAAATAGTGTTCCGAACAAGGGTTGGTATAACTGTGTAAAATCCTCTGATCTCTTTACAAGAGATGAAAGCAGTGCTGTTTTCCAGTCAATATTCATCGAAATTCCATGCATTGGTGATTGCACAGACATGAATCCAATCACTGGGATGTTCCAGTCCAGTTGCAATTCCTGGTCCAAGGAGATGACGAGATCCACAGTTGGAATCAACTGCTGCTTGGTAACCAAGTATAGCGTTAGCTTTTCCTTCTCGTTCTCCTTCTTCTGGGCGTCCTGAGTCTCAAATAGAGAAGTACCAGAGTATCTCTTATAGCATAGATCCCTCCCCATTATGAAGGCCTCCACCAAATCCAACTCCTTCACACTCGAACCAACAATCATAACATTACGCCCTGTTTTTTTCTGCAGCAGGCTAATAAGCTTGTCTAGCTTGTTGAACAAGTCGGAGGCCTCGAGTAACTTCTCGTGGGTCTCCATCAACAACAGCCTCTTGGGCATGTAGTGGTCAACCAGCAAAAATGGGTGGTTTGTTATGAGTCTTATATTGTCCAAAATGGTTTCATTTGTCTCATTTTGCAGCAGCTGTGTCTTGTGGAGCGAGACAAGGATTTCAATGAGGGAAGTTTGCACCGTTGTAAGCCCTATTGGGATGTAGAACATGATGTCGTTGTTTATCTCGATATGGTTTAGTGTCTCTTGCTTTTGTCTTGCTTTTCTAATTCCATATGGAACTTCCTCTTGGATATACCACTGGAAACCCCCTGATTTACCAAACAGCCAGGATCCGTTGGGAATACGAGGTTATATATATATATATACTCCAACCGTTTATATCAAACCAAAAGTTTGGAAACTCTCCAAAACTCCTCGGAAACGACTTAGAGGTAAACAATTCCGATAGAGTTGTTTCTGTATTCCGACACACCCGGACATCTCGTATCACCAAGTTGAATATTCGGGTAATCGGGTATGTGCCTTAGATCTTTCGATAGCGTATATATTAGATCTAAAATATACCCCTATTCTGAAGGTATTACTGAGTGTGTGTGTGTGTGTGTATGTGAAAATGCTTAACTGGAATACTCTGCCCGTTACGAGGAATGAAGAGCGAACAATAGGACCCCTGGGATGTTTGTACACTCCGTTCTACGGAGACGATGAGGAAGAGACAATGACGAAGGTTTACGAAGTGCCCAGTTGTACGCACTGCAAGGGATTCTATTCCAAATTTTGCTCTATTGGAGATGAAACTTGGCAGTGCGTTCTATGTGGCGGGAAGAACAGCGGTGTTGTTACGATTTCTGGAGGTGCTAACGGTGACAAAGATGATTATGAGTACAGTTACCCTCACCATGAACAGTCGTTTATTCTGTTGATAGATCTCAACACACCAGCAGACGAATTTGGTGTGTTGATCCACGAAATTGTTATGTCACTGGAGCACTTGAATGGTTCCATCGCGGTGATCTCCTTCGATCAGCAATGTCATCTTTGGGATCCTCGTCACTCTAGCAGTTACACTTTTAGAGATGAATCCTCACAGTTGAACAAACAGTCCAATGTGTTCACCAGCGATAAGCACAAGATTGTGGAATATATCAATTCATTAAATCCTGTGGCCAACTTTGAGACGAAGAAGAGGCCTCAAAGGGCCACGGGACTTGCATTGTTTGTCGCGTCAAAGATCTCGTCAACTGCAAACTCATTTCTGTTTGTAAGTGGACCGTGTACATCGGGACCTGGGCGTGTCGTGACTCAGGAAAAGTCTCGGAATATTCGTACTTTCCATGACATTCAAAAAAATAAGGCTTCGTTGATGTACAAGGCTTCGAAGTTCTACAAAACGCTAGATCTTCAACTCTCTGTGTTCATCAGTTCGATGGATCAAGTTGGATTAATGGAACTTTCTTCGATCGTGGATACTGTTGTTATGTGCGATTCATTTGATACGAACTTGTTCAAGAAGAGTTATAGAAGTCTTGTACAGAGCGTCACGCATGCGCATGTGGAAGTGTTGACTTGTAAGTCGTTGTCCATCAGGGGGTTTCTGGGACCAGGCACCGTGGTTAAACAAGGTGAGAACATCAGCGATGAGCCCTTGGGTAAATCAGGTGGTAATACTCTCAAGTTATCCCTGATGAAACACCATACCATTGGTGTGATGCTCCATATGAAAACTGTGGGTTATAGCTCTGAAAAGATGAAGATCCCTCGAGAGGTGTTTATACAGTTTAGAACTTGGTACCAGGGGAAATTGCGAGTCACTACTATCAAGAGACCAACCATGAACAATGCCCTGGGGATTAGATTAGGCGAAGGGTTTGACCAAGAAGTATGGATAACGCTTATGTGTCGCGCAATGTGCTATAAGCAAATGCAGTTGAAAACTACCAACTATGACGATCAATTCATCCAGCTGTTTAAGGCCTTTGGAACTTATATCCCAAGTGAACCACGAACATTTGAACTACCAAAGAACTTTAAAGTGCTGCCAATGATGTGGTATCATTTACAGAGTGCACCGATGTGTCTGTTATCGAATAAGACGCCTGACGAATGGTGCTATTACACGTTGTCATTCATGCACGCAGACCTACACGATTCGATCAAGGTCATATATCCATTATTGATAGAGTTCACTATAGAGGGTACTTCTCATGAAGTACCGTTAACCTCACAATCGATCAAAAAAGACGTGATCCTTCTCATGGACTCGTTCTTCCATTTGGTCATCCACCACGGTGATGCTGTAAGAACATGGAGAGAAATGACATTGGACACAAATGAGCACGAACACTTTTACAAGATGCTGGAAAAACCAAGTAGTTACAAGGTGGAAAGACTACCCCTGCCGCGATACATTCAGTGCGATCAGGATGACTCGCAATCGAGGTTTCTTAGGGCCAAGCTGCTTGATGAGTTTGTTCCCTGGTGGAATGGTCGCATCAATGAGATCGTTTAAAAAAAAAAAAAAAAAAAAACACAAAATCATCACTTCTTACGTTCAACAATAACCTTATTGTTCATGATGGTGGTTCCATTCACCTGTAGTGCTCTTTCCATTGCGTCGTGTGTCTTGAAACTCACAGTGGCGTTTCCCATGCCCAGTTTAATTTCACCAATATCACCAAATTGGGAAAACACCTGTTGCAGCGCCTGCTGATCCACCAGCGAGTTTAAATTGCGCACAAACACCGAATGCTCCTCATTATTGACCTTGTTGAGCCTTAGTGATTGTTCGAACAGTTTCGTCCCTTGTAGCACCCTCATGGAGTACTCAACATCGCTGGAGTTCATCAGGTCCACAAAGCCATAACCCATGTGTCTTTGTAAAACACGGTCTCGAGGTAGGTGTACAGACTTCACAGGCGCCACCTGTGTAAACAGTTCGTGTATAATAGCTGGAGTCACTTGCTCATGAAGGTTTCCCGCGTATATCGTGTTCATTATGGTTGTATCTGGCTATTGATATCAAATGTGGAGGGGAGATTAAAAGCGCTTGCCCTACCAAAAAAAAATAAAAAAAAAATAAATAAAGGATATAAACCGTTTTAGCATTCGTATAAAAAAAAGCGAAAAATTCCACCAAAACTTGATCCTCTTCCAATATTTCAAATTCTTCAACGGGGCTCGCGAGAAGTGGCAGTGGACACTGCGCTCTGTGTGCGTTTTGCCCACGGAGATGCGCCGTCTACTGTTCCACGAGTTACTCGGACTGTCTGCTTTTGGCTGGGTCTGCCTACTTGTAGGCAGGAACTGATTCGACCAACGGACAACCAGCGTGGACCCCATAATGAAGACCCTCTTTAATCGCTGCGGTGTCTCTTTTGCAAATGGCACACGCAGTTTCATCTGAGGTTTACATCTATTATCTTTCATGCGACGTGTATATAGGATCGTAGTGCTCTCGGCTTCTCATATGGCTTTTTTTTTTTCAGTATCACCAATGACGAGGCCATCTAATAAGGCAATGTCTCGATCAGAATTTGGAGCTACATCTGGTGAGCAACAACTACTATGTCTGTATATTCTGTAGCTGTGATAATGTGTAGGGCATATCCTCGCAGCTTCGTAGAATATACCTGGTGGCTATCGCTTTCATTGCGTCCAAAGGCCTACGCGGCGGTCTCGGAGAGTGAAAAAAAAATTTTCCACTTTTCCTCACGATGCGATGTGCAATGAATGGCATTGAAAAAAAAAAAAAAAAATAACACACACACACAATTGAATTCACTACAGCAAATCCTGTCAAATCCTCTCTCCAACTAAGACCAACCCCTTCACGGTATAATGACACCATTGACATTCGCTGGAGCGGATTCGTACGTGGATCACGAACTGAGTGTGAACTTGGACTCCTCAGAAGCCTTTGAAGGTCCAGAGAAGCTCTTGGAGATTTGGTTCTATGGTGATGAGAGTGAAATTCCTGCTGGAAAGACCCTCAGATCCATCAGCCATGAAAAATGGGCCGACATTCTCGACTTGGTCAATTGCAAGATCTTATCCATCAAGTCCTCCAAGAAAGTTGATGCCTTTTTGTTGTCTGAAAGCTCCTTCTTTGTGTACGACCACAAGTTGATTTTGAAGACCTGTGGCACCACAACTACACTTTTCTGCCTTGAGGCTCTCTTCCAACTCTTGTTGAAGGAACTCAACTGGGATTTCGTCTCAAAGCATCCACGCAAGGTGTTCTACTCCAGAAGAGCATTCATGTTCCCAGAAAAGCAGAGATCCATCCATAAGAACTGGAACGATGAGGTTGACTACTTGAACAAGTTCTTCCAAGGGTCACACTACCTCATCGGTAGAATTGACAATTCTCACTGGCACTTGTACATGGCTGTCAATGGTGTTGTTGACCAAGCCAAGGATGAGACTTTTGAAGTTTTGATGACTGGTATCGATCATGGAAAGGCCGAGCAGTTTGTGACATCTCGTAAACCGGGCTTTGAGATCGGACCTGAGCACGACTTGGGGCACTTCTTGGGATCTTCCACTTCAAACAACACAGGTTTGAACAACTTATACAACACTGTGGGGATCCACGACTCCTTCAGCTTCACTCCATGTGGTTACTCTGCGAACTCCATCCTTGGTGAAGACTCTTACTACAATCTCCACGTCACACCAGAGAAAGACTGGTCTTATGCCTCTTTTGAGTCCAACGTTGACCCAAGCAAGTTTAACTTGACCGACGTTGACATCTTGCTCAAAGTTTTGGAGATTTTCCAGCCGGCCAATTTCCAACTCACCTTGTTCTCTAACGGTGACGGTGAAAGTTTCAACACTCTATTCAAGCTTGACAACTTGCCACAGTACAAGAAGCTGGACAAAGTGTTGTACGACTTGAACGGATACTCGTTGCTCTACATCAGTTTCGAGAAGCTGGTTGACGAGGCGATGCTCAACCAATTGAAGATATGACTGTCTTCTGAAAAATAAAATAAAAGCTGCGAGTTGTCCCCCGTCTGGTCATCCGTGCCTCTCTTTCCATGTCTTTGTACAAGAGGAGGGGTGGGGGGGATGCTGACATTGAGGAATTGGGACAACCGGCCACTTTCTTTTTTTTTCTGGGTGTTTGGTTATTCTTACACTGCCTTTTTTTTAAGTTTTGCGGCTTAATGAGACCAATGGCTTATGATAATTCGTTTTATATGGTGAATAAACTTGTATATGTTCCTTCTTGGTGTAGCACATATTGTAGTGAGGTGGCTGTTGATTATTGGAATTCTCTATTGGTCTAAAATGCTGGCAATGTGTGTGTGTTTGTGTGTGTTTGTGTGTGGAGGGGGGACTGCGCCAGAGCAGCTGACAACTTTATCTACGAAATCTAAGGATGGGGTTTCCTGAAGATTGTTGTTAAAAAGCATAAAACAAAAACTCACTCTGTTCTCTTCAGATTCTTAGTCTCCCAATGTCCATTATTGGGCATAAGAACCACCACCTCACACACACACACTTATATATATAAATCGTCTCATCAGAAATGGCAAAGGGCAAAAACCATCCCGTTACGGACACTCTATCGCGGAACGAGGAAGAAGAAGGAAAAAAGGGCCCCCCAGGGGGCCCCCATTCTGAGCCTGCACTTTTTTATTTTGGAGTGAAAATATTGTGTTTTCCAATTAAAAACTGTCAAAGATTGGTATCAGAAATAATAGCAAATGAATTAAAGGCCATTGATGTCAACAAAAGGTAATTTTAGCTATGATTTAATAATTTTTCGGAATTTTTTATTTGTTTTTTTGGTCTCTTTATTCTTTGATGGGAGGTAATGGATCAGAATTCCTTAATTTTAAACGAGGTGTAAAATATTCTCCCAAAAAATAAGAAAAACAACAACAACCACAACAACAACACTTCACTTTACACATTAAACCAAGTTTTTCACTCTCATAGACCCATCGAAATCAGTACGATCCTTTGAACGTTCTGCCATAGTTAACAAAAAATATTTGTAGAGTGCCAAAATTTCAAACCCCGAGTTCGGGGATAAAACAATTTTGACACATTTCTTACCTGGAAAAGACTCGTATTGTCCATTTATGCCCTTTATCATCGTTTTAATGATGAATTGAGCACTCTACACCTTGTATTTGACACAAATATCTGTGGATTATCTACAAAAAATTTGGCAGCCGTTCCCTCCCCCCGGGATTCCGCAGAATATTTTTTTTTTTATTGTTAGGAAAAAAAAGAATATCCTGGGGATCAAATAGAGAAGGGAGAACCACTATAGGAAGGCCAGTGTTCTCCCCACTCCAGCGGAGTTACAACTACTACAAAGATCCCAATGATACCAGGAGGTATCCCAACTATCACTGTCGGAAGGGATTCTTGTTTGAATCCTCCCTAATGGTGATAGTCTGTGGGGATCCGTGGAACCATGCTTCACCCACAACGAGGCATATGTGTCATTGTGGGCATGGGAGAGCTATACCAACTGCATCTGGTAAGTACAATCCCATGACATGGTTCCACTCGGTTGTTTCCAATTCTGTGACAGAATTGGATATGCCAGTCAGTAGATGTGTCCAACTAGTATCGTCAGCGTCATCGAGATGTCCGTAGTGCCAATTACCAAGGACGACTGACCAGGTTGACCCAAATGATATTGCACCACTGACACCACCGACAACAATGACAGCATGAACCACAGTGACAAAACCATCGACATGATCAGCAGTGTCAAGTGTGATCGAAATGTCCATAGTACTAATCACCAA
>JAJMLK010000228.1:0-16142 GCA_030564145.1 Williopsis takata
GGGGGGGTGGGAAGAACCACAACAACAGACCCACAACAACAGACCATCACCAGGGGGTGTTTGGGTGGGTGCACAGAAGTGGGCTTTGTTTACTTGCTAGAGATAGATCTGCTACTTTTTTTCCGGTAAGAGGGGAGGAGGAGGAAATGGGAAGAGTTAGAAAGGTGGTGATTGATCCCATCTTTTTGGTGTTTGATTGTCCTTCAACGTGGTTGAGGTGGGTTTTCACCACTTAGGTGGGGAGAGGGTCCACCAATCCACAACCCCAAAGTGGACAAAACCCATCCGCCGCCCCGCTTCCGCTCCCTTTTGGGACAGAAGAGGTCACACAGCTTTTGGGTAAAGAGCACACTTTACCCACTACAAACAAAAAAAAAAAAAAAAAAACCCCGTCCATCTATCTGTCTCACTGTGTTCGGAAAGGAAAAAAGGCCTTTGGCCAAGGTGGAAAGTGCACAACGGACGTTTCAGATAGGGCAGAATAGAGGGGAGAGGGGTAAGATCTTTGTGAACGATATTGCACGACCATGTTGGGTTCTGCACTCGTCGTACTATTCTCAATGTGCGGCTAACACACGCCCCTAACCCTCCCTCCCCTGAGTAGTAGCGTCTTCAGTGATTAGAAAAGTCATGGCTGATCTATCTTTGTTCAACTCAAGGAGGGCTCACTTGTAAGGCCGAGGTCTGCTTTTTGAATACGTAAAGAAGAAAACAAAAAAAAAAAAAGAAAATACACAAATTGTAGGATTTGGCAACGTAACCATCGGTTTGTAGTGGTGATTGATATCTATAACTACGCTATCCAAAATGTGTTAAGACCGACGACGTCAATCCTGAACCCAATGATAACATACCTTCCCGCCAAATTTCGGAATACCAACACCACATCTCTCTCTGATCACTGATCTGCAACTTGACACTGCACGCTAGGTGGCTGATTTGCTGTTTTGGTTGTTTTTTTTTGGTTTTTTTTTTTTTTTTTGGGGGCCATCTCTTCTTCTTCTTTGTCCAAATCTCAAATAAAAAAAAACGGGTCGGAGTTTTTTTTGCCCACATCGGTGGTTCGGAAGCCGGCTGTGTGTGCAACAGATGAACCGCATTGGCATACATATAAGGAGGAGCAGAGCGAGTTGAAATCGGTATGAGTGGGTCAACAAGATTCAACAAAGAGGGGAATCTGTGATCGATTATGTTTTGTTGGTCAAATCGGGTAGCGGTATCGGTTCCCAGCCCCCCTCACGGCTTTGTTAGCCCTTTTTTCAAAGAATGATCGCTGCAACAGTAGAAAACAGTATCATAGTGCAGCATATTCACAACAAAAACGGATCATCTAGTTGAAGGTGGAGCCACTTCGTTGTTCTCTGTTGTTTCAGAGAAGCCCAAACACACACCCAGGACTTGAGCAATAGCCAATCAACCAACACCCCCCGCCCAAAAAAAAAATAAAAAAAAAACACAGGGGCAACATGTCCTTGTGCTATAACAAAACGGAAGGGGGGTACATAGATTTATACATAAGTACAGCCTGCCACTACAAAATAAAACCAAATACAATATACTTCCTTTTCCTCTTCTTCTTCGTCTTCCCCCTTCTCCTCTTCCTTTTCTTTTACCTCTTCACGAAACCAAACTGTTCTTCCGATAGCCTCCTTTGTCCATCAAACAAGACAAAAAAGAAAAGTCAGGAGAGTTTTTCCGAAGTCCACAGCAAAACGGCACCATCGCGTTTGTTCCAGAGTTTTTCCGCTACATGCGGATTAAATCGTCATTTCCCGTGTGTCCCATCTCCATGTGGAACTCTTTGCAAAAAAAGATCTGACCACTATGAAGCAAAAAAAACAAAAAAAACATAGGCACAAAGGTTAATCCGAGGTGCGTGGCCCCTCGGAGGGACGAAGAAGGCTGCAGAACGCATTGGCCATTGTTTTTTTGGGAACTCGAGAACAAATTGAGGTTTATGCATTTGGTTTGTGCCACTTTATACCGTTAGCCAAATCTCCGAGCACTAAAGCCCGCTGCAAAGAACACGTTATCGAAGGTGGCGTTCGTACGGCGAACCTAAACAATGTGCGTTCTAGAAAGGAGCATTTGTCCCATTGTAATACACAGCATTTGTCCCATTCTCGAAATGTCAACGATCATTACAGTGTATGTGTATGTGTGAGTGATTTATTTCAAATTTGTCCCCCCTCACCAGATGAGACTTTCGGATCAACTCACAACGATACTATTTGTGTCTCAAAAGAAAGTGCCATTCCTCCATGGTTGTGAATCTTGGAGCCATTGGTACGTACACGGACCTGTTTATCTTCAACACCTTCAACCAAATACATAAAGCTCTCCAAGGACCACGTGTACCAAGTCTTACCGCCACGGGCCTCCCTAACCATCGATACCTCCAATTCCGTATCATCAGTGACGTACATTGGTTGTTCCAGTGGAAAGAACAGCGGGAACCAAGAGATCAAATCTGTTGTGTGATTTTCAGGTTTGGTTGATATGCTGATATCCTTGTACAATGATGCAGTGAAATATCCCGCCAATCCATGAATGGTTGTCTTGTGTCGTATTTTGAACGTGGAAATGGCATTTCTTCTGAAGGAATCGTCGATTGATGGATGCTCAAAAGTCCATACGTCATTCGCCTTGTTGGAACACACACTGTACTCGTGTAATTTTACCACGTATTGTTTATGGAATGCATTCGATTCGTGCTCATCCCTCAACTTTGAATACAACGTTGGAGAGAATAACGGTACTATGTGAGAGGTATAGCTGCTCGGAATGAAAACACCATTAACACGGTCCAAGTATACTTCCAAAGGTCTTAGGCATTCTGGCGACAGCTCATTACAACCGAAACTGCCCAACAGTTCTGATATGATAACGTTATAGCTTTCACTTGGTGACCAGTCACGCATATCCATATGAAGAACTTTGACACTGGAGTCCCAGTGTTGTTCATTCCTCTGGTCAAGGCATACAACGGCCGATGCGTTTTTTTCAACGGCAACGATATTGCACTTATTTCGCAGCATCAACTTTCTCACAGCATCAACGGTAACTTCAACCAAACCACCTTTGCCAGCACCGACAATGGCAACGTTGATTGTAGACAAGTGGGACAAGTCTTGCAATGCAGAGTAGACTGCTTTGCCATACATGTTATATTTGACGTCATCCTTCTCAAATATGGAATAGGTGAAGTCGTCCAAATTGTTGTGCAGCGGTTGTAGTGGGGGCAGCAACATATCGTTGTGAAATTCACCAAATTTATCCATCTTGGACAAAGGTGATTGGTTCTTCAAGGTGATATAGTTCAGATATTGCAAATAGCTCGAAACATCAACTGATTCTGGAGCCTTCTCCAATCCATGTAGTAAGAGTATGGGGGATTTTGACTGAAACATCTGTAAGATTTGTTGGTTTGACTTTGAAATTACTGGGTACCCCTTTGTATTGAGTATAAATATCGACGAAGACATTAAGATACACGAGACGGGTTCTGCAAACCACCTGACGACAACATCTAAGGGTATGGAATTTTTGGTAAGTGCCAGTGAGATCTTTAATCTCCTGCTGTAATCGGTACTGGTCCTTATCGAATTCCACATGTCCCAGGTTTCAAATGGATTTATCGCCTGGTTTTCATACTCTTCGCATATGGGTAATGATATGGAGATAGTAATCTGATGTTGTTCTGTGTAGCTTAAAATATCCTGGATTGTATTGGAAAACGATGACAATCGAAGGAGGTCCTTTGGTGGTGCAATGATTAGATGTTTCAACCCGATGAACTTTGCATATTCCAACTCGTGAATCAACACTTGTCTTGAAAACTCTGCAATCTTGTCATCTTGATGTTCCAACTCGATCCAGGATGCAATCAAACCAATGGTATGTTGTATATGTGGGCCGGAAAATATGTTCACATCATGACTAGTTGGGCTTGGCACCTTTAGGCTATATGACATCTTTGACTTCTGGAACATCCTCTTTGCCTTTTCTCGGTATTGAGCATTTGTTATTGAGACCAGAACATGGGTATAACCTGACTGGGCGTATCCCTGGATGAGATCACCATTATCTGAAGCTGTTGACCGTGTCGATATAACGGGTTTCACTCCAATATATGCCACTGCTGAAGATGCCTCTAGCATTGTCCTTATAACTTTTATATATGGTTTGTTGAGTATTGTATAGATGAACTTGTGGGATCTAGAAACCAAAGTCAAAATCAAAATCAAAAAAGAAAAAAGAAAAAACAAAAAACAAAAAACGAAAAAACGAAAAAAGGCAATGCTTCCCTGAAACCCTTGTAAAAGTTGCCCTTAATTGCTCTCCCTTTGTGGGGTATACGATGAGTTTTGAAGATGTGTTTTCGCTTCGTTTTTGATTTTTGGTGTTTTTTTTTTTTTAGCCAAAACAAACAAAAAATCTGGACCCCTCAGTCTCACAGCTGTGTGTGATATCTAGGTTTGTTTGTTTGTACAAAGCGGCAAGAAGACATTTGAAAGGACAACTACTGGTGATTCTTTATTTAAAGGGGTTACTTTTTTATTATTACTTGTAGGTGTGTGTGTGTGTGTCGGATAAACAGAGAGAATTTGAGGCACTAAATCTGAAACGAATACTCTGGTGTAACACAACACCGCACTGTCACCCGAGAAAGGTAAAAAAAAAAAAAATGCGCCGCGTACGAGAAACGAAATCAAAACAAAAAAAAACGATAAAAAAACGAAATCAAAACAAAAACGAAAAAAAAACAAAAACGAAAAGCAAAAAAACGAGAAACAAAAACGAAAACGAAAACAAAAAACGAAAAAAAAAAATACCATTAATCCGATTTAAAATGCCATTCATAAGAATCGAACGAGAAGAGGAGGAATGATATTCCAAATGGGGGGTATTTCCTAATTTGGAATATCATCAGTCACGTGCATTCTTCTCGCGTCCCGCTTTCGAGAAATCAAAACATTGGACACAAAAAACGACGCGACATGGATGAGGGATTTGTGTGCAAGGAGCTTAGCTGTGTGTGACGGTTCTAAGACTTGAAGAAAAGGAGAGATGAGCTTCAGAGGCCGTCAGCTGACCGAAGCAGAACGCACGAGGGTGTTGGAGTTCCAAGACAACATTCACTACTCTCCAAGGTGAGTACTTGTGTTTTTGATATAATCGTCTATTTCCACACCTGTGGGACTAAGTACTAACAGTTGCACAAAACAGATACTCAGACGACGAATATGAGTACCGGTGAGTTTTTACTCTCTTTTGTTTTTTTACAATGGCACCATCATTGTACATATTACTAACTACTCACAGTCATGTCATGTTGCCAAAGGCAATGCTCAAGGTTATTCCATCTGATTATTTCAACAGTGAAACTGGTACATTGCGTATCCTCTTGGAGGACGAATGGCGTGGTTTGGGAATCACACAATCCCTGGGATGGGAACACTATGAGACACATGCACCAGAGCCTCATATATTGTTGTTCAAGTGAGTGTTGTTGTTGTTGTTTTTTTTTTTTGATTTTTGGTGATGCCGCCCTTTGCGTCCTGTCTTTAGCCACATTTACTAACCGATAAACACAACAGGCGTCCAGTGAACTATGAAGCTCAATTCAGATGATCATTGAATGATTCCATTTCAAACTATATAAAACAAAAAAAAAAAAAAAAAAGAAAGACGCAAAATCTACACAAGACAATACTATGATTGCCATTCATCGCAGCTTTCATCACTACCGCATCTTGACGAGTGTCGCACCACACACGGACCAGAACTTTGATACCCCTTTAACGCATCTGTTTGCGTTCCTTATGATCGCAGACTGTCCCCATTAAAAGAATGCATACGCTTTTGTACTAATTCAGTGTAGTATGTTTCCTGATACTTTGCGGTATAGGCACTTCGATGTAGTTCTATTGTGTTACACTGAGAGCACTGTGATGCGATTGACCCTTGCGCGAACCATCACCTCAAAGATCAACAAACAAAAGAAAGTACCGCCCAGACGCCATCGGGAGGAGAAGGAGGCGCTGGGAATTATAGACTTACACCCACAGATCACCCGCCCTTCCCCCCCATATATCATCCAATGGATCAAACTGCTGATGCTCTCGATCAACTGGTGGACTCAGCGCTCGCAGGTCTGACGCTGGACGACGGGTCTGACGAGACGCAGCTCAAGGTGATGAGCCTCATCGTGCAACACGGCATACGCGAGGAGCGCAAACCAGAAGGTTTGTAAAGACTTGTACTGTATCTATAGGACTACTACTAACAAACAATAGGAAGAACTACGAGTGAGTGGGTCTGCAAATGCCTTCAGGCGCTCGAAGCGATCTGTGAGAAGAACCCTCAACTTCTGCATCACACCATGGAAGATACGCTGCTGTACAAATGGGTTCTCACGACGCTTATTCACACGATTTCTTTCAATGATGATGAAATAATAAAATGTGTAAAGACAACACTCATCACTGTGGTTTATCTCACCTCGACAAAATTGAAACTCCTTTCGTATAAGAAGGATATTAGAGATTTCTTCATAACCACATTTGATTCCTATTTGGCTAGTTTGTTCAAAACATCCACCAGTCAGAAGCTCTTCGATGTACTGGCGATCTGTACGAACTTGTTCTCAGTGCTGACAGATCAGGAGGTGAAGAAGAAAATGCTCATTGACTCTTCATTTGATCAGAAGTTTGAGACTGCAGCGAGAAAGATCGACTTTGTTCTCTCAGGACTCGAAACTCAGGGTGAAAGACAACAGCTGGATGTTATCAAATCACACATGGTGATAAATCTGCTAAACCATTGTGTCAATGAGGAATATATCATTCATTCAAGGTTGAGATACCTCACAACGTATTGTCAAAACACTCTGCAATTACCCAATATTGCCACTCTGCCAATGGTGAGGTCAAACATTGCTTATACTTTTCTCAAATTGCTACAACGGTGCCTAAGAGACGAGAATCTAAGACTGTTGAGTGCTAGCATGCAAGTCCAGCATCTTAAGCAGATAACTGATCCACTTGATGATCACACACTTAGGAAGGTCTTTGAATTTATCACATTTGTATTTGAACCAACAGCATTATCCGCATCCAGGTCTGCTCATATTGCATTTCAAGACCCAGTTCTAGAAAATCTTCGTCTTGAAATCAAGACATTGATTTCCCAGGATGAGAATCAAGCATGTTTGGATCAACTCGCCTTCAAAGTTTCAAACATTACAACTCTCTCACAATGGCTGAACAAAGCAAAAGAAAACCAGGATACTACCAGGACTACTATGTACAAGATCATCTCATCATTGGGAGAGTTTGTTTGCATGACTTCGGGAAAATATGACTCAAAAAACCATGCCTGCTCAACTTGTGCCTCTGGGAACCTTTATCAAAATATCGCATATGAAAGGGCGAACATGGGCTCTTCTTCTGAAATCGAAGTCGCTTGGGCCATGTTGATGAAATTGATCGCGCTATTATCTTCGCCAGATCCAATTATTGAGATTGCCACCCTGTGTTCGATGCACAAGTTCTTTGCACATTTTCAACCACCAAAGATCACTCAGACTTGCCCTGCATTTGCTCTGTTGAAAAAGCTGTTGGCATCAGAATCTCGTGACGTAAGACTATTGGCAGTCAGAACTATTCCATTTTATATCAACTCCAAGCATAACATCTATGAGAACAACACCAACTATATCATCAAATTGGCGAATTCACTTGAGTTGGAATCGCACCCATACCTGGTAGAGTCAACTGTGATGATATGGGGCCAATTGGCAGTTTCTACTGAAGGACTTGGAATTCATCCGATATTGCTCAAACTTATTGATTTCCTGGCATCGAACGATTCTTTCAGGTCTTCTATGGCATTCCATGAACTTGAAATGATCTCATTGGCAAAGGGTAGAACACCGTGGAAGCTCCTGAGTCTCGTATTACCAAGCCTATGCTTGACGGTTGCCCAGAAACTGACTACCAAGCCTGCAATGGCGCAGAGAATATCAGACTTAGTTGGTGTTCCAGCGAGTCAAATTCTTTGGAGATATCAGTCGTATACAGTTCCATATCTCCTAACATATTACAAGAGGGATTTGATCTCTGAAATTGCCGCTATTCGTGACGGCATGACCAAACTGGAGTTGGTTTTGTCAAACAAGTCAAAGATCTTTGCATTTCTCTTGACATCTCTACCGGATCCATCACCAAATAAAATACATGGTATACTATCGAACGCCTGCCCTGAAATTTCCCAAACATCACTTGCAGCCATCTGCGGTACTGCACTGTCATCGATTTGGGAGTTACTCAAGCTACATGGCACCGAGGGTAAGAGTGATGAGTTGATCATGAAGTCTATCAAGTTCATACTGGATCTTACGACACCAGATGTGTCCTCGGAGGAGCAAGTAGCAACTTTCTTCCAGAAAAACACACTTGGAATCGTTAATCTGTTTACTGATGTCATTCGTGATACTAAAGGATCACAGCCTTTTGATGAAAAGTTAAGCTCATTCCGTGCCATTGAGCTTTTGGTCCAGATCTCTGGTACTTCCATAGTATCGGCATTACCTCAGATATACACATGTTTGCAATCCACCCTTGACGTTCCACTGTTGAGAGAGGCAGCGCTAAGGTGTTGGAAAATTCTTGCTCAACATTTGGAGGAGTTGCATTTGGTTACATTGCTTGATCAGTCTATTGCTACCATGGCTCAGAATTGGAGAAAATTTGATCATCGCTGTAAATTAGAGGCTCGCAAGCTCATTGGCGTATTCTTAGAGAAGTCTGATACTTTCAAAGCAAAACACTTGTACGCGTTCTACTCTATTGCCGATAATGATGACCTTGCCGAAATGTATACCAAAGTATTTCATGCTATCAGAAAAGCCGATCGGCCACATGCTTTGCTGAATGATATAACAAGACGTTGTAAGCATGATAACAAGTTCGTTGTGGCACAGGCCCTTGTGGATTTAAGTCGCTTCTTGGATCAATACCACCAAGATTTCTACAATATCTACCTGGCTAAGCCTTCGTTTGCACCAATGGTATCAAACTTGCTTGGTGCACTGCTCAATATCCTCAACAAGTTCAAGACAAACGATGAAGTAGCAATTAAGTGCTCTAAATGTCTAGGCCAAATTGGTGCTTTGGACCCAGCCAAGTTTGAAGTGGAGAAAAAGAAGGATCAAATGATTATTGCTGCCAATTTTATGCATCAAGGTGAAACTGTCAAGTTTTTATTGAGATTCTTGAATGACTACCTGGTACCAGCCTTTTGGGCATCCGAAGATCCGACTAAGCAAGTTTTTTTAGCATATGCCATGCAGGAGTTCTTGAAATTCTCTGGATTGGATTCCACAAGATTTGATTTGAAGAACCCGGATCTGAGCAGTCATGAGTATATGCTCTGGTGCCAATTTAGTGATATTGCAAAATCCACGCTGACCCCGTTGGTTTCTTCAAAGTATACAGCATCTGTCAGTAAGTATACGCAACTTACTTACCCAATATTTGATATCACTTGGGATCATAACAAGTGGCTTCGTCATCTGACTCTTGACTTGCTAAAACGTGGTACTGAGCCGCATGTCTCCGAGATCTTTACTACTTGTTCGTCCTTGATCAAAGAACAAGATATTTCTTTCTGTACTTTTCTTCTTCCATATGCTGCTTTGAATGTCGTTATTTCTGATGAGAAGGAAACATCCATGAATAATATAAAACTGGAGTTCATGAAAGTATTGACTACAGATATCGATGCTGTTCATCATATGGCTGTGGATAGTTTGAAAATGTCGTATGAGACGGTTTTCAACTTGTTGGAATATTTCAGAAAGTGGATTTTTGCTAGAAAGCAATTCCTCAAGAGAAAGGGTGTCAAGAAGCAAGATCCTTCCATTTTAATAGTCTCTAAACTTCTTGAGAGTATACCACAACAACTCATGGCTAAGAGATCGTTTCAGGCTAATTCATACGAAAGAGCGGTCCTATATCTGGAACAGTGCTATCGTTCAAATGACATGGAGTCATTTGGGAACACCTTCTTTGGTACTTTGCAGAATATGTACGCTAATATTGGTGATTACGATGCATTAGATGGTGTTCTAAAGAAATTCTCCACGAAGAGCCTGGAAGACAGAATTACTGAGCTTGAGTACTCTGATAACTGGAGAATGGCACAAGACTGCTTCAAAGCTTTGGGGGAAATCAACACTGAAGATTTAGTAATTGACTCTGATACGAGACTCCTAAGGTCGCTCTTTGAACACAATCTTTATGATCAAGCGCTAGAGAAACTTGAAACTCTTGTGACTATAGAATCAAAAGATATCAAAAAGGAATGGTTGGATATTGGACTTGAAGCATCTATTTTCTGCGGTAATAGGAAACATTTATCTAACTGGATCTCTCAGCTAGAATTGAATGGTGCGCTTGCTGATGTGAATAACTTGGTATTCTACCATATTGGCAAGTCATTGTTGACACCACCTGATCAAACTGAAGCCCTTGAGAAGTCATTGGGGAATGCTTATCTGTTACTAGCATCTGAACTCGGTTTGAATAGACGCGCATCTTTAAGAAGAAACAGATCGGAGTTTGTTCTTCTTCACTCTATCACGGATTTGAGTTCTATTTTTTCGAGCTCTTCGTCGAACTTTTCCAATCTTCAGGCTCTGATGAACATTCGCCTGTCGCATTCCGGTAATGATTTCAAGTCTAACTGGATTGTTTCTTCCATTAGAAGAGCAGCAAATGCAGCTGTCGGTTTAGAACATAATTTGATCGATATAGGTGAATCTTGGTTGAGCTCTTCGAAGTCTGCTAGGAAACACAACAGGATTGATCTGGGTACTTCTTCCATTATCCAGGCGATAGGTATGAAAAATGACTCGACTGATCTGGAGTACGCTAAGTTGTTATGGACTCAAGGCGATCATTCTAGGGCTCTTGCATTTATTGAGCATCTGAAATCACAGAATAACATCGATATTAAGAAGAGAGCTATAATTCAGCTCAAGTATACTAAATGGCTTGATATGTCCAACAACAGCAGTTCTAGCAAGATTATTGAAGAGTATAATCAGGCGATCAAGTTGGATCCAACATGGGAGAAATCTTATTATGCGTTGGGGAAGTACTATAACAAATTACTGGATTTGAAGAGCACGCCTGTCGAGGCTGTGGATCCTAAGGATATATCCGGTGAATTGGAACGTCGTACCATCAATTTCTACTTAAAAGCGCTGCACTGTGGAACGAAGTATCTGTATGAAGCTTTGCCAAAAGTCATCACTGTCTGGTTGGACTTTGCTGAGACAATGGACAAAGTTCCAACTGACTTGCAAGACTCTTTGAAGCTGGCAGTCCTAAATGAGAGAAAGAAGCACTTAACAAGTATCCTTGAAGATATTCATAAGTCTGCCGAGAAGCTTCCAGCATATTTCTGGTACACAGTATTTTCTCAGTTGCTGTCGCGTATACTTCATTCTCATAGAAATACTGGTCAATTGATTATTGTGATTGCACAATCTGTTGTCAATGAGTATCCGTCTCACGCGTTGTGGTCCGTTCTGGCACAGTACAAATCTATTCAGAAAGAGAGAGAAAGAAAGGCCAAAAAAATTCTGGATCTGTTTTCAAGTTCAGAAAATCGTGATCCTAACGTCTCCAATGCGAAAACGCTAGAAAGGGCTAAGAAGCTATTCAACCAGTTAATCTCTGTTTCCAAGAAGAAGATTACCAAAAAGGGCTTGCTATCGTTAAAAGATGATTTCGATTTTGACCACGGCTCTACGCCATCACCCTTGGTTGTTCCTGTGAAAACAAATTTTGATATCACGCTACCAGCATCGGTACAGGCCATGAAAAACCATAATGCCTTCCCAAGCTCTTCACGAGTCACGATCCATCGATTTGATAACAGAGTTGATGTACTTTCTTCCATGCAGCAACCAAGACACCTTTATTTGAGAGGCTCTGATGGCATGTCGTACGGTATTTTGTGTAAGCCGAATGACGACTTGAGAAAGGATGCCAAGCTGATGGAATTCACCTCCATGATTGACCACTTATTGAAGAAGGATTACGACTCTGAGCAGAGAAAACTTCACATTAAAACCTACGCTGTCATCCCATTGAATGAGAACTACGGTATCATAGAATGGGTTGATAACAGCAGAACCATGAGAGATATCCTAAAGGTTCATTATGCAAACATCAATATTAATTTGGATGTGCCACTGATAAGAAAAGTTCTTGACATGGACTGCGAAGTTTCAGAGAAGGCTGCAGCTTTCCGAGATGAAATTTTACGAAAGTATCCACCAGTGTTGTATAGTTGGTTCATTGAGAACTTCCCTGATCCATCTTCATGGTATGAGGCTCGAAACAGCTATACGCGTACCACGGCAGTTATGTCTATGGTTGGTTACATGCTGGGTCTTGGTGATCGTCATGGTGAGAATATCCTTTTCAATGAGAAGGATGGTGATGTACTTCATGTTGACTTTGACTGTTTGTTTGAAAAGGGCCTGGAACTTTCTGTTCCTGAACGTGTTCCCTTCAGATTAACGCAAAACATGGTTGATGCGTTTGGTATTACTGGTGTTGAGGGTACCTTCAGACGCTCTTGTGAAGTGACTTTGAGCCTTATCCGTGCCAATGAAACCACGCTTATGAATATTTTGGAGTCTTTCTTACATGACCCAATCATGGACTGGTCACAAAAGAGAAAGAATAGAAATACTCCACAAGCAGCTCTGTCTACCATCAGAAGGAAGATTAGAGGAATCTTGGATAAAGAAGGTTTGCCGATGAGTGTTGCTGGCCAGGCAGGGTTCTTGATCCAACAGGCTACTTCCTTAGAAAATCTTTGTCAGATGTATATCGGCTGGATGGCGTTCTGGTGATGAAGTCATTTAATGGAATTTAATGAATAAATAGCATGTTTAAGGCTTTCCGTACATTCATTTATCGATCAAGTCTTGACCCGATTCTTTCAGCGCCTTGACATCTTCTTCATCAGGAACTGTATCACCAATATAGACTGGTTCGATAGCCGGTACAGGTTCAGCTACTAGAATTGACTTAGAACCAGACACAGATTCGGTAGCTGAAATAGGGTCCAGAGACCCTGAGTCTGGGTCGAAGTCTACATTTGTAGGTGGTTCCACGGGAGCAGGCTCGACAGGAACAACTGTTGAACTGTTAAGCCTTGGAGGAAGAGCTGGAGGCTCGGTATTTTTCGGTGACTTTGGGCCCTCTCTTCTAGGTAGCTCTGGTTGCACTTTTGACTTAGAAATATCAACTTCGGGAAGCGGTGGGGCCTTGATTTGTTCCTCTTGGAAGCTCCATTCAGTTTGTTCAGCTAGCTGTTGAATGGCAGCATCCTCAGAAACTGGCTTTCTTCTTGGAGCTCTTGTAGGAAATGCTGGTGATAACTTTGGGCTGATTGGAGAAAATTTGCTCTGGTTTGGTGTGTTTGGAAGTCTCATCTCTGGGATTCTTGTCGGTGCTGAGTGCTTAGTTTCTGATTCAGAGCCTGGAGCATGGGATTCCAACCCATACATGAATTCTGCTGGGAATGAGTGAGCCTGCGGGGCACTAATATGTGGAGAATCTGCCGACCTAAAGGATCCCAAATCACCATTACTGGTCTTTCTAGATGCTGCTCTATCTCCACCAGATGGAGCTCTTCTTCTAGAGATCATCTCAGGTGGTGTATAGTCGTTCTTCTCCTTACTTTCCAAGTTTCCATTGTTAGAACCACGGATATTCTTCTCGCTGTACCATTTCCCCAGTCTTTTCATACCATTGGTAATGGCTTTTTTACCAGAAGCAGTTTCTGCAGATAATATCTGTCTTGCAGTTGATTTACCCGCTTCTTGACCACCGTCATAAAAATCAGAAGATTCCTCGCTCACTGCGTTTCTAGAGACGTATGAGCCATCTGCAAGGAATTGTTCATTCGATGTCCCAATTGATGCTTCCGATTTCTTTCGTGAGATACTCGTCAATCTGGACCTCTTGGTAAAGCCCTGGCTTGTCTTTGACCTCAATGAGAGATTATCAGATGGAAATTCATTTGTAGTTTTAGATTCATCCAGATTCAAGGACAGAGATTTATCATCCTGGATATCATTATCAATCTCGGATTCTGCGACATTGGCATCCTCTTCGTCAACTTTAACCGTGTCAGTGCCCTCATGGTTTGGCCTTCTGGTTGTCCAAATACCACCCCTATAGAATTCATCCGATGTGTCAAAATAAGTGAGGTCGTCCCATGAAGGTTCGACTAGAGAGTCCCTAATGGCATCCTTAAACTTCTTTTCAATGATATTTGTCACTAATGAATATGACAACTGCCTCTGTGACACCACTGGTTCAATCGTGAACTCCACTTCCGGCATGGATTCAAAAGTGTACCATAATCTGTTGGATGGTGGTGGTTTCGCAGTGATAACAAGAGGACCATCGATCTTATTAACAGTGACGGCTAAAAGCACATCGAGGTCTCTTTTTTGAAGCAACGTTGGGAAGACGCTGGCCCTTGTAGCAATCTGAAGGGATAGTTTACCTGTATATGTGAACCTGAAAGATACACGTAATGATCCATCAGGATTTAAAGATTGTAGTTTGGGGAAACTGATAAATGGGGCAGCATTACCAATCACGATCTTCTTAACTTCAAAATCTTCGAGGAAATCTGGTTTGTTGATCTTTGATAGCTTCTTGAGCAACTTTGCCTCCACGAATTTCTCAAATATATCAGTTTCTTGTAATGACAAGTACAACCTCCCGATAATAGCATTGAGCCACCTAGTGTAGAGTTGCCCCTCAGAGGAGTGCAACGTCTGAATCAACGACATCATATCTGCTGTCTTAAAATGGAGAGCTTCTGCATAGACAGATGGGTCTAACTGGTCAAGTTCTGTACCTGTGGCGGAAATACCTTCTCTCTTTGAAGACTTGATCAACTCAAAATACCAATCCTCCTTTTCATAGTTCGAATCGCAATAGATGAAGAATCCCATGTTTTGAGTTGGTTTCGTATCATTTTCCAAGATATCCATTGTTGATGCCTGTGGTTCACCAGTTGATAACGAGGCAGCTGAAGACTTTGGTGGAACATCAGATGCACGGCGTGGTTTCGATTTTAGCAGGCAAATTGCCGTTCTCTTCGTGAATAACTCGCCATCTGTCAAACCTCTTGGCCAAATTGTCACTATATTCTTTGCCATAACAATGACATGCTGAACATCTTTTTGGTCCTCATTCTTGTAAAGGAACAAATTACCATGTCTGAGAACACCAAAGAATCTATTCTTCTTCTTTGTGGCCTTTGTTACCGTTTGAGTTGCGGTTCTAGAACTGGGCCGTTGCGTCTCATCCTTTTCCTGTGCCTTCTGCTGCTTCTCTTCATCTTTTGTCTGCGACTGCTTCTGCTTCTTCTTCTGTACGTAATTGTAGAGCGCAGTATATGCTGTCTTCGTTGTGCTATCTTTGGAATCAATCTGTTTGTCAGATGCATTGTTCACAACAGTGTGATACTCCCTTGTAACTGTGATCCAACCTGACTTGTAAGCCTTCACGCCATCCGTAGCCTTGTCATCGAGCTCGGTCATTCGAAGATTGAGTCGCTCCTTCTCTTCAAGATCAGCAGGGCTTATTCCCTTGCTGAGATCATCATCATCATCATCACCTGGGTGCTCCTCAAAAGTTGGAGCTAGCGCCCACAACAGGTACAAAACACCTGCAATCAACAATGGCGGTAGCGTGATACCACCAACGATATACGAGAGTAGAATTGTCCTCAGAGACATCCTGAGATCTAAATCCAAGTTTTTGGTGTACAATGAAGAGAGAGTTTAACCAGGGTTTACTGGTTTGACGTGTGAATGTTCTAATGTTTACTTTGTGTGTGTGTGTGTGTGTGTGTGTGTGTGTGTGTGTGTGTGTGTGTGTGTGTGTGTGTGTGTGTGTGTGTGTGTGTGTGTGTGTGTGTGTGTGTGTGTGTGTGTGTGTGTGTGTGTGTGTGTGTGTGTGTGTGTGTGTGTGTGTGTGTGTGTGTGTGTGTGTGTGTGTGTGTGTGTGTGTGTGTGTGTGTGTGTGTGT